>SCDT01000576.1:0-40920 GCA_004143765.1 Drosophila melanica | reverse complement strand
TTATATTTTATACATGGCTTTTTTTGTGGAATATTGTTTCGATTATTTAAGCATTTATTTTTAATAAATAAGTAGATTAGTTTGAATTTATTCAGCAGGATTGTGGTTATATTCAAGCATCTAAGTTGTTTTTCGTATGAGGGAAGTCTCGCTGGTACCTTCAGGTAATTTTTTCATGGATATACTTTGACCTACACAAGTTGATTGTGTTAAACATGTTGCATTTCCATTTCTCCGTAATTCGCTCTTTGACTGAAAACCTTAAAATAAAAATAAAATATATCAGACAAATTGAAAAGCATGTCATGTGCTCGCTATAGTAGGACGTTAGAAAATTATTAAATAATATTACAAATTGTTCTTATTTATTTTCAATCATCCCAGTACAGTTTAACAGTGATCAATCAAAGATATAAATAATAATTATAAGCTGGATGTTACAGACACACAGCATCTCCCAACGTTGCTAACAATAACCAGTCAATTTATTTAACTTAATTTTTTTATTCTTTACGCCTCGCTGCGCTTTGACCTACTCTTTGGAACTCATTTTGTTGCGTTGTTAAACGCTTAATATATTCGTCGCGGCGATCGTTGTACTACTCTTCTCGCTGTCAACTCTTTTTTATAGCGAATTCCGCTAGCGGTCTGTCTTCCCATTAAGGTAAATTCGCTATAATTATTTTAAACCCTGTATTATGAACTTATTTCAAATGGAATAAACCAGATTGTTTCTTAATATTTCTGTAAATTAAAATGGCGCACAGTTTTAAAGCTAAAGTCAGATATTGGTGCCACCACCTCCCCCTTGAAATTTATAGAGTATGTAAATAAAACACAAAATCATGTACTTACCTAGCTTTATCATAATTTCCTTCCATACACGTCTTTTAAAAACGAAAATAATAAAAACAAAAACTCCCAGCAGGACGTTGAATGAGTCACTTATTGACCAAAAGAAGTTTTTTTTGTGATCGTAAAACAATATGCTAGCAATTTCCAAAAGCCATGTAATTCCCATTACAAAGCATAATTTTGTATTCATAATAAATCGTGTTTTATCAATGAAAAACCGACTTCGCAAGGTATGCTTTTCAGCATTTGAGCTTTGCATTCGAAATATTTCTCGTTTTACTTTATTGCAGTATTTTAACGTGAGCAGGAAAAATACGAGGTTTACTATAAAAAGTATTCCAAGTGGTCCTGAGAAAAACACCAAGCTGGCAAACCCAATTGTATCATCTGCAATGGAAAAACAATAAATAAATATGAAGCATATAGAAAACTTTTTGACTCAACTTACAGGTAAACCAACATCGACCATGCCCGAATACGGGTCGGATACTGTCTGTCAAAATATCTGATTTACTTAATGATGCAGTTATTGTTGTTAAGACTGTTGGCATTCCCCAACCATATACGGAATATCTCAAAAAACGTTTATTCTGTTCCCTTTTTTGCAAATTTGTTGATTCGGTGGAGCTGCAATAAAATTTGTGTAAGAACAAGAAAACGGATGAGTAGAGACTCTAAATTAAATTTTCTTACACAGTGAATTAAGAGATGTTTGAATTTTGAAATATTATAGACAACGTTTTTTTTATTTGAATATATGTTTTACCTATAGTTTAAACCATTTTAAAAATAGATTCCCTTACCCGAATGTTTTCCATATGTCGAAACAGGTAATATTCATCCAAGAAAATGCGGCCATTAGAAAGAAATACACGAAAAATCCTAAAATAAAATAAAAATATTAATTGTTAATTTGAATTACAGCAAGAAGCGATCAGAATATTTATGTTTTAATTACTATCATTCAGCTGGTATGGAAGTATACTTTTATTTACCTGATATAAAGCATATGTCATTGTTTGATGTGGGTAACAATTGACCCAATGCTATTCCAAGGTATGCGATCAGGAGACTGCTTACCAAGCAAATCAAAATCTTTCCCGGAAGATTGCGCAGCTTTTCAATCGAAGTATACACTACTAGGGTAATTGCATAAAAGCAACAGGATATCAGTAGACCAACCGGATACATCTTAAAGCGAATGCGATCATTGCTCACTACTTTCGAATCAAAACACACAAATGTGTAAAACTGTTCTGAAAAGAAATTGGTTTTTTATTCATGTGTTATCAAAATTTAAATATTATTAGTCGAGTATGCTTAATATAAAGAAAGTTCATGAAAGTACTGATACATATACTCCAACTATAAGCACCCTGAATTGAATCTAAGATTGCCGGCTGAATTTTGATACGGCAGGTAAACTGGAACATATTATATATATCCTGTGTTTTTAATGGGGTAGGACTATGATATCGTCAGAAAGGGGGAATCGCAAAGCCTTGACAGGAGAATTCTCTAGAAGGAAACGGGTGCTAAAAGCACAGATTTTTTAGGTCTCTAGCTTTTATAATTTCCGAGATCGCTTGGTTTTATATAGACGAACAGACATTTTATATTTGCAGAAAGAGACACGTTCATTTTCACGAAATTGTCTAGATCACATACTTATAAACAACATTTAGTACTTATACAAGTTTCGGGGGAGGAACATACATAAAGACTAGATAAGTTAAATATAAGTTTCCAAAAATTTACCTTTTCGTCAGTAATTGATGAATTTTTTATTCTTTCGATGCAGTACTGACTGTTTGAGTACATTTTTTTCGTACTAGTTATGACCAATGATCCAGTGGTTGAACTGATTACGTGAGACTCATCGAAAAACGAATCCGGATCCAAGCGAAATTTCGGGCATTCTAAGCCGGTCAAAACTCCGAATTCTAGAAAAAAATTTAATCATCATAAATATCAGATTTGTCACAATAGAAATATTTAAAGTAAAATATTGGTTTATACTATTATTGAAACTGTTTATTGCGGTTTTTTGTATCTACACTAAAACACATACAGAATTTAGTAAATATAGCTCTTAAAGTCTCCGAGATAGGAAAACCAAAACTTAAAATCGATTTTTATCGATAACTTGCAGTACGGCGAAGGCCAGAATCAGTACTGAAATTAGGCCATGCGTTATAGGCACAAATTTAACCAAAGCATGTCCCACAACTTTTATGACTTGTGCTTTAGCTTGCTTCGAAATGAAATTCATGGCTGAATTCATATTGATTTCATCAATTATGTCATGGGTAAAATTAATTAATGCATTCAAATTTCCATTTCCATTTTATTCTTGATGTTCTGTTACTAATATAATAGAAAATAATAATAAAAATGCTGTTCATCTATATTGTTATTGCTTTGCGCAATTGTTTCTTCGGCGCCCCAGAGACTTATACAAACAAACTAAAGCTAAAGAGCTAGTCAACCCACCAACAGGTGCCGAATCTGAGTTTAGACTCTAAAGAAAAGATGACGAGCCCACAGAGTACATTTTTTATGATTGCCGAACCATTATTTGGTGAAGACGTATTTATGCAGAAAATTGTATACTCCAGAACAGATATGGAGCCCTAACTAAACTTTAGTTGAGGATACATTAATATGATTATGGGATAAGTAGAAGTAAAATTTCGGTTTACATTTCGAAAAGAAATAAAATGTTTTATTGTCGTCCCTCCATCGATTTCAATAATTAATGTCGAACACAGCGATGTGGGCACCGAAAATTGTTTGCAATTGCTTTAATATATGAAATATTCATATTACGAAATTTGGGGTTATTGTATGTTTTTATTGAATTTAGAAAAACTGTAAGGGTTCTATTATGTTATGTATGTATATGTATTAAAAAGTTGTTCTGCGTATGCCATGGATGATTCCTTAGATCTAATACTTTTCAAGATCAACACGATCAGACAGTCGGACTTACTGACCGACAGACGGACATGGCTAAATCGAATCGGCTACTGATGCTGATCAAGAATATACATACTTTATGGGATCGGAGATGCCTCGTTCTGCCTGTTTTTACCCACTTCCAGAGTGCTCTGGATAAAGCATTTAAGAAGGCTGCAGTCGGGCGTTACCAACCAAAGCCAATAAACTACTTTGACTGACCGTACATGTTTGCATATGTGTTGAAGTATATTTTTTTACAGCAGTGTGCAACTTAAATTACAAAATTATAGAGCTTTTCATACCTGAGGGTTTCGTAAAATTGCCGTTAATATTCATGCTTCGGAAACTTTGAAACTTGGAATCGATATCATCGCTTTTACACGAGGTTGTCGCATTCTTTTTAAAGTAGATTTCACCATCGCCACAGCACTTTCGAACACAAGGGAGCTCATCGCAAATTTGAAATTGTTGACAGGTGCGAATCAGAAAGTGCTGACTCATTGTGCTATTTGTTGAGTGCGAGTTTTCAATCAGATCGTCAATTGCTTCAATGCAATATTCACTTCTTTTAAAAGATCTGCTGTAGGCTGTCAAAATAAGCTCGTGTTTTTTGAAGTGCACTGTTTCCGCCGGAACCATATATTCAACCAACACTTTGTTTTTGGGGCATTCAAATGCATTATCGACGAAAATCATCGGTTTGTCGAAAATAGACGAGTATATATAAAAGTCGGGCTCATGAAAAACGCATTTATTCAACTTTGAGACATATGTGTAACCATGGGGACAGCATTTATTAATAAAGCCAACATTTTGTAATTCTTCGTTCACGCTGGATGCACATTTTACAACAATAACACTGCTGTTAACATTGAGAACACACGATTTCGCGGATAAATCAACTGATATTTCGGTATAGGTTGATGTATTCAAAAATCTAGTACACGCACATTGTTGTAACTCCGTTTGGTTAGTAAGTTCCATATTTACTTCCAAGTCATATCCGATTGGACTCTCTGTTGTTCCGAGATCGTCCATACCGTTTAAATTATTTGTCCCGTTCAATACATTCTTAGCGAGAATACAATCGAAAGAAGTGGAGTTATTGGATCCTCGGATCTTGTATAATGTTGATTGTGGTCTACAGCCAATTTGGACCGCGTTCACATTTGTAAAAACATAACTGAAAACTAAATACGTAAAAACTAGCTTGCCACACATCTGAAATAATCACAATTGGTATTTTGTACCCCAGTAGCCAATGCGTTTACACATAAGTGTAACTATCTGAAGGTATCTTATCGCTGATTGACGCCGCACAATAAGAAATACGTTGCAATAAATGGCGTTCTTGGGTCTTACTGAAGGCATGTGTTCCTTACGACCGAAAAAAAAGTGGATAACAATATAAATAAATTTGTCTATACACAAACATACATACTCAAATGTATAGATATATAAATATTTATGTGTATATTTTTGTTGAATGTTTATCCTCATTAATGTGTATGGCAAGCACATACACAATTGAATATAAGTGTTCACAGACACATCAAACTTATAACCTCCCTTATATATACAAAAATATATCTGTGTGAGTGTGTGTGTGTGTGTGTGTGTGTGTGTATAATCACATATAAAACGATATATAAATGTTTGTATATATTATACACATCTAGATGTTAAGTCATACTATTATATATGTGTGTACAACGTGTGTATACGAACATTACTCCTCAGTATGGTTTTAGAAAGAATTTATTGACAGACACGAGGGCCGTTCAATAGGTGCCAGGTCAGTTCAATAGGTACCCCGCGGCCAGCGGTCAATTGCTTTGCATGGGGTTCTCCAATGTATATATATATGTATGTATGTATGTGCAAATATTGATAGCTTATTGGCTTGACGTGTGGGGTGGCACGGTATGATGTCAGTCCCGGATCATTAGAGTATAATTAATAACCTAGCTGCATCAAGAACTTTGGGGCAGATAACAAAGTTGTTTATTTTATACCCTACACCTACCCATTGAAAGTACTTAAAAAAAAGGCAGAATGAGGTATTACCTACAAAATAACCGTATTCTTGGTCAGAATTACTAGCCAAGTCGATTTAGATATGTACATCTGTCTATAACTATTAAGTTCGTAACTACCATAGGCAGATAGTCGGGAACGTCCGACTATGAGGCACCCTGTACCCAGCATTTAACACTTTGCAAGAAAATAAAATCAAAGAAAAGAAAGACTTAATTAAAAGTACAGCTCACAAGTCTGTAGTATTTGATATGTGGTTTTTATACCCTAAACCCATGGAAAAATTTTAAAAATAATACTATAAAAGGGTATAATGATATCGTAAAAATATATACAACAGGCAGCTCGATTTTGCCATGTTCGTCTGTATGTCTGTCCGTCCCTCTGTATGAACGCGTCGATGTCGGAAAATATACAAGCTAGTAAATTTAGGTTTTCGCATTTAGACTCGGCCATGACAATTTTATTCCATTTTATCAATAGCCTGCTCGTTTTCTAATTATCGATATTTACTTTACTTTAAGAACTAAACTATAAACTATAACGACAAGACCCATCGAATATCTTTTAAAATGTTTGCCAATAGCAGATTCTAAATATTTTGGATTTTGCATACCGGTTTTTAAAAATTTTTAATTTTTCGATATAATTTTCCGATAGTTTAATAATACACTTGGAAAATTTGGGGTCTCCAGCTGTAAAAAAAAACTTTGGAAGATATGATTATATATGTATATATATATATATATATATTTTTTTTTTTTGCCTTTTATTATACATCGGCCCCATATGTAATGTAGTATTTATATAAAATCAGATATTTTTTTTAGCTTTTTTCATTTTGATCATATAACCGCTTTAAAAAAACTTTAAAATTCTTGAAAGCTAGTGAATATATTTAAAAATCAATGATCCACATTTTTAGTTTTAGTTTTGATCTTTAATGACTTTGTAGTAACGTAAATGTGCGAAACATCGCATTCCAATAATTAATCAACAGAGGAGTATTTGATTTTTTGGCTGCTCTTTCTTTTTATTTGATCACTTTTCCGTTTTAAATTTAAAACCGAATGTCTTATAATATAAAGTGCCATAATTATCAAGGCCGCAAGGAAATGTAATTGCTGTTTTTATTTCTGTTACTTTTGGAAGTGTGCGAACAGTAACTAGTTACTGTTAAATACTTATAACATGTAACCAGTCGAAAACAATTTGCACATCTCTATTTGTGTATTAGTTTGAATATTTAAAGGCATTTAATTGTTTCGAGCAGCAAATATATACTTCTGTCCCTAGTGTTTATGTAAATATCATTTTTGTTAAATTGTTAAATAGCCTGTCTGCTACCGTTATCTAATTAAATTGTTTACAAAGTAATATGTATGTTGGACTTGTGCATGTTCAGTCTTGCCATCTGAATGTTTGCGATTCCTTTCGAGTTTTTTTCGGTGGAGTATAGATCTCGGTTGTGTTAAAGAAATTTAAAGCAGCACGAATAAAATATTTTAAGGCAATAAACAGTCTAGTTTTCGGCACCTAAGCAAAAACGCGGTTTAAGAGAGCGTGTCGTCGCAATATCTGTTTGTGGTTTGTTTACATTGCATTGCCAGTGGTACCCGTAAAATCCATATGAAGCTATAAGTTTTTGAAGTTTTTGAACAATACTGAGGGCACAGTTATTTCCAGTATTTCGATCCGATCGGGTTAAGTTAAGATCTCGGTTTATCTTCGATTTTGTTTTAATCTTACACTTAAATACTTGAGTGACTTTGCGAGGACCAGGACTTAACAACGAAAACAAGAACATTGCAGTCGGGCTACACCGACTGCAATATACTCGTTCATCAAACCACCATAACTTTGTCAAAAGTGAACCGATTTTTACGTCTGATGGCATTTTGATCATGATTTGTCCTATATATTGACTCCACATTCAAAATATATTCATTTTTGAAAATAAAATTTTTTTGAATTTTTTGGTCAAAAAAGCATGTACTCCCCCCTTGTGAATTTTGGAAAAAAAATTTTTTTCAAAATTTAGAATTCCGAATTTATAGTTTTAATCGATTTTATTTGTCTCAATTAGCATAAAAAACAACATTGAAAGTGATTTTGGGGGGGTCAAATTTTTGGTCAAAAATCATCCCAAAATCGACAAAAATTTTGACATGTAAAGTNTTGGGGGGGTCAAATTTTTGGTCAAAAATCATCCCAAAATCGACAAAAATTTTGACATGTAAAGTTGTCAGATTCCATAGCTCCCATATATCAAACCCTCATAACTTTGTCAAAAGTGAACCGATTTTCACGTTTGATGACATTTTGATCATGATTTATCCTATATATTTACTCCACATTCAAAATATATTCATTTTCAAAAATAAAATTTTTTTGAGTTTTTTGGTCAAAAAAGCATGTATATTCCCCTTGTGAATTTTGGAAAAAATTTTTTTCAAAATTTAGAATTACGAATTTATAGTTTTAATCGATTTAGGGTAATTCCATGTGGGGCGTTTTCGACTACAGCCCTCTTCTTTTTATTTTCAGAAATCGGAACTTTTTTTTCCCAAACAACTGATAAAATACAAAAAGCGAAAGGATAAGCAGGATGACGCAAGGAAGTGATCTGAACTTTAAGGCAAAAAAAAGTAACTAACCCTTAAACCCTACCTGTATACTGTACTGTACTGTACTGTATAACAGCACTAAGCATTTTTGCAGCTCTAATAATTAAACTAAACAATTTACCAAAATACCAAATGTTAGTCTAATGTCTTAACTACGCTAATTATTCATTTAATTGTACATTTTTGTACAATATTATAAAAACGAATTAAGAAAAGTTTTTTTTTTTTACATTTTAGCGTCTGAAAAAATATCTGAAAATATACACATATTCGCAAACGACCCATCTTTAGCTTTCTTTCGCATTCAGGTATAATTTGTTGATCCCCTTAATATTTATCAATAAATTAAGGTTTTTTTTGTTTCCAGGAACACATTCGAAAAGTGCTCCCTGCAATTTTAGAGAAACGAACCGAAGTTCTCAGTTTACAAAGCAGCTTGCAAGGACATTGCTATGACATGGAATACGGTGTTCAAGCACTTAAGTCAATAGAAAAGTCTGAAGATTGTTTTAACAATATACATGAAATGATGAAATCTTCAATTTTTCTTAAACAACAGCTAAAGTACGAAGAAAGTAGAAAAAAGACTAAGAAGGAAAGCGTGAAAAGCTCAGTTTATAAAAGATTTTCAGCACATCTTGCACTAGATCTTCCAGACTTACCCGACTTCAGTGGAGTTGTGCGCGACACTACGCAACGAATGGAGACTATAATTGCAACAGGTCATGGACGTCCTGATATTTCAACCTCTCAGTCTAATTCGCTTGAGCTTCAAAGATCACATACAACATTGCATTAGAATATCAAAATGGGGCATTATTGTCCCAAAAATAATGAATCCAGCACTATGCAGGGCAATATTTGACTATAGACGCGATGAGAGGCGTTCTAGTCGGCGTGGCCGAGATATCTTTGGGAGAGGTCACGAGCAACCTACATACCAAATGCTTGCAGGTATAACACAACAGTGGCGTATATAATTTTTATTTTTGAAAGAGATTTAAAAAAAAATAAACATTTTAAAAAATAATTTGTTAAAATATATAATAAGTTATATTAGCTGGACCATAAACATTTCAACTTCAACGAAAGATTTCAGACCACTAAGTATTTAATAACATCGTCCCGGGCGCAATTGCTGAAGCTATGAATCTGGGGGTCAAAACCGGCCTTTGAATATGATCGACCATTTGCGCACATATAAGGTCGTCTACACTTAATTCCACAACTCTAACCACATTCGTCAGCAAAAAGCACTTCTTAAGAGGTTGTCCTATCTCCACTCCTATGCAACATAAGTAAAATACAAAGAATCGTACTAATCTCCTTCACCGCTGCAATATGTAAAACTCTGAAAGATCTCACTCATTTATCGAAGAAAGAACAGGGTTTTAAATATCCAAGGAAAAGCCGGGAAACTTACTTTCTACACTGATAGACCCAACCTTCAGCTATATATAAGAAATACCTTTTAACGTTTTTCTGACGCAAATTTATAGACGAAGAAGAAAAAAGAATATAACGAACACATATTCTGCTCCTAGCTATCTAACCGGCGTAGTTGACATCAGTCCGGGCAAAATTTCTACATTCATCCATTTATTAAACTGAACTCCCTTCTGATGCTAGTCTTTGTATAGATCAGGTCAATGGTATCACAACGAGCCTATTTCTTCCAATTAAAACCGCAGAAATTCTAATCTAAACTAACGTCTGTATTTGCATTTATGAAAAATTAATGAATATATTCATTATTATCTAGATTTACCAGGTTTTACAAATACAATATACAATATTTTTAAATACAATATACCCAGTTTCTTCGTATTCTCGCATTATGCAGGCTCACATATACATTTTTTATGTTTCTTTCCATTGTTCCATAATTATATTATTCCAAATAAAATAGAATATAAACGTTACCGTTGTTTCGTGAAATCTATTCGATTAAGTTTCAATCAACCCTGTTTTCGTTTTTCTCCATTTCCTGTCTGTACCACGTTTGATAAATTCTTTCTGATCGAACTTTGGGCAGACTAAGGTGGGTGTATTTTAAAATATTTTTAATTGAGGTAAATGTTGGAAATATCTTTACTATTATTACATAAAATCATAAGCAATGAATACTTTCAATCAAAAAATTAATAAATTGAGTTTTAAATGCGTCCTTTGACATTTAAGCTTGAATATGTTAATTTTTGATAAGAATAAACGTTTATATTGCGGTTTATTTAACTTGTTATTAAATAAAAATGCCATCCGTACGGAAATTGTGCAAAAATTAGTAGTTGGTGCTATTTACATGTGGTGTATTGATAAATACATTACCATGTGCGATGTTTGTATATTGTTTCATATACTTAAATAATGTGTAAGGTGAGTGTTTCCAATATGTCACTTGTGGATTATCAGAAAATACATAATGGCCGCGTAAATTGCATACCTATGTATCTAAATGTATTTAACTTGAGAATACACAGTGTACATTGCTTAATATTTATGCTCTTTTATTAATCAATTTGACTTTGCAGGTCTGCAAAAGAAGGTAAAACATGCCGCAAAATGAGTATATGGAACGCCATCGCAAGTTGTATGGTCGACGGCTCGACTATGAAGAACGCAAACGCAAAAAGGAAGCACGACTTCCAAAAGATATTGCCCGCAAAGCGCAGAAATTGCGTGGTATCAAAGCGAAATTGTTTAACAAGGAGCGTCGTAATGAGAAGATTCAAATAAAGAAAAAGATTCAAGCCCACGAAGAAAAGAAGGTCAAAAAACAAGAAGAAAAAGTTGAGGATGGAGCTTTACCACATTATCTGCTTGACAGAGGTATCCAGTCCAGTGCAAAAGTTCTTTCAAATATGATAAAACAGAAACGAAAGGAGAAGGCTGGAAAGTGGGATGTACCTATACCAAAAGTTCGTGCTCAATCTGATGCAGAGGTCTTCAAGGTACTGAAAACAGGAAAGACCAAACGGAAGGCCTGGAAGCGTATGGTAACAAAAGTTACATTTGTTGGTGAAAACTTTACCCGAAAACCACCAAAGTTCGAACGCTTCATTAGACCGATGGCATTACGTATGAAAAAGGCACATGTAACTCACCCAGAATTGAAGGCAACTTTTCACCTACCAATTATCGGTGTCAAAAAAAATCCCAGCTCCCCAATGTTTACCTCCTTGGGTGTCATCACCAAGGGTACGGTAATAGAAGTGAATATCTCTGAATTGGGTCTGGTAACGCAAACTGGTAAAGTTGTGTGGGGTAAATATGCACAAGTTACAAACAATCCAGAAAACGATGGAGTTGTGAATGCGGTTCTTCTCGTATAATTTTTAGTGCTAAGTGTCTGATTTGTTATCAAATTTGATAATAAAAATAATACAATATAAGAAACAGTTGTTTGATTGAAATTACGTTTTCCAATTAATATTTAAAATTTTCGTGTTTAAACACTTGTATTAATATATACACTGCTTTTGGAATTTTTCAGTTTGCCACGGGAGTGCACGATGCAAATCTTTGTAAAAACCCTAACGGGTAAGACCATTACTCTTGAGGTCGAACCGTCGGATACCATCGAAAATGTCAAAGCCAAGATTCAGGACAAAGAAGGAATTCCTCCAGATCAGCAACGTTTAATCTTCGCTGGCAAGCAATTGGAAGATGGTCGTACTCTTTCTGATTACAACATCCAAAAAGAGTCGACTTTGCACTTAGTGCTCCGCCTTCGTGGTGGCGCTAAGAAGCGCAAGAAGAAGAATTACTCTACTCCCAAGAAAATTAAGCACAAGAGGAAGAAGGTCAAGCTAGCTGTCCTTAAATATTACAAGGTACATCATCAATAACAAATATTTCGATCTGTCATTGGAATTCTTGAGTCTTGATCTTGAGCTTTTTGACTTGCTAGGGTTTCAAGTGTGATCAATTCAATATTGTTCAAGTTGTTTTTTAATCAATACTGTTTTCTGTTTCCAACAGGTTGACGAGAATGGAAAGATCCATCGCTTGAGACGCGAGTGTCCTGGAGAGAACTGTGGCGCTGGAGTCTTCATGGCTGCCCACGAAGATCGTCATTACTGTGGCAAATGCAACTTGACGTTTGTGTTTAGTAAGCCAGAGGAAAAGTAATACACCTTCCTTCTGTTTTAAGCAGGCATTCATTTTTACAGTAATGAATAAATATTATCTAATATTAGCCTGAACCACTTAATCGGTTTATTTAAATTTATTTCGATGCATACTTGAATCGTTCAGATGCAAACAAAAATAAAACGGCTTTTAAACTTGCCTAGAGCCTAGAGCGTGCTTGCATATTTTTTACACCAAATACAAATACTAAAATGTGCAACGCGCACTATTAAATGATCAAGTTATAGCGACTTCTTCGTTGAGTTGTGACGCCATTGGATTAAAATTCTTGTATGAGTGCGACGCCTTTGGAAATATGGACAATTTCGAGCTTAAATTAATATATAGGCTACTTACCTTAATGAATCCTGGCATAGGTTTGTACTATTATACTTGGCTCGATCGTTTAACTATATCACATAGATGCCACAGGAATGATCGGATAATTTAACATCTGTTTTAGGAGTGTCGGCCATAACATTAATGCACATAACAGTAAAACACAGTTTGAGGAATTTCATCAAGTTGGTGCAAAAGTATTGCGAACACAATTAAGTGTGCATTTAATGTAAAGTAAAGCATTTACGGAAAACATAGTTTCAAGCAAAGTGCATCACAGCTCTCTCTGGGTATGAAAATAATTTAATCAATGTAGTTTTTAAAAATTTTGGTTTCGATATCACAAAAAATTCGTTCTAAACTATCGATATCACTTTACAAAAACCAAAAATAAAATATAGATTTTTTGATCAGTATCAGGGATCATATATATATGGTGCAAAATTACCGCTATATTTTATATACAAATTACCTTTGTTTACGTATATGAGCTGTATATTGGCATTATTGTACTTTTACAGCATCGATAAGAAATTCGATAAGTAATCGCAAGAAACACTACTCAAATTATTAATTACTATTGTAAATGCTTAAAACGAGAGATATTAGCGATCAATACTGTCTTTTCATAATTAGAACAACTGACAGATCAACACTATAAAATAATGTTCAATCTTTTGAGGCCATGTTGGCGGATTTATTTTTGTTTATTTCAACGCGTTAACGTAAATAAGTAGCAATTTGTGTTTGCTTCGAAAATACAAAAAATTATGTAGAAGGGAGTTTGCACAACCCACGTTAATTCTGAACGCTTTTGTATTCTCTCCTTGTTAACTAGTGTTTTTACCTTATTTGCTTGCGTTTTAGACGCACGTCCATAAAATAAATTTGAACGAGCAATTGGATGCTGCCCTAGTAGAAATTAACTAATACCTTTTTTTTATACTTCAGTTGTCATGAATTTAGGAATCTATAATTTCATATATATGAAATTTCGCCATAAATTACTGTATTTTGTCGTGCTAAAAAAATAATAAATGTGTAATAAATATCGATAGAGCTATACAGATTATATTGTTTCGAATTATATTTTGTGCTCCTCTCTAGTTTAATTGTTGCAATGCGATATTTTTCACATCTACGTCACTGCAAAGTCATTGCGCGTGCATTATATCTAAGAACTGCAAATAAACGTAAGTTTAAAGCTGTACCTTTGTTAGTACCTTAAGCATGTTTTCATTTTACTTTTATAGATACGGCAGCAATTCCAATCACCGGCATGTCAGATAATACTGAAACGTTGTTCAATTCGGTGAAGGAAAAATTTGTATATCCTGTTGCTCGCAAGGACGTTACTATTGACGACAACTTTCATGGTTCAAAGATACAGGACGTTTACCGCTGGCTTGAGGATCCTGACTCACCTGAAACACAGAAATTTGTCGATAGCCAAAATAATATAAGCCAGCCGTTCCTTGAACGTTGTGAACTGTGGAAGAAAATTAATAACAAACTTACAAAGTTATGGAACTATCCGAAATATGGATGCCCCATGCAATATGGAAATTATTATTACTTTTTCATGAATACCGGTCTGCAGAATCAAAGGTAATTACTTATTGCTTATTCAAACATATAGATATGTAAATGTTTCGTATATTTATTATTTCAGTGTTATGTATCAGCAAGATTCTTTACATGGCGAGAGCAAAGTATTTCTTGACCCTAACAGCCTGTCCGAGGATGGTACAGTTGCATTATCGCAGAAGTCTTTTTCCGATGATGGTAAATATATGGCATATGGGCTCAGTGAAAGTGGATCTGATTGGATTAAAATACGCATACGAAGTGCTGAAACCGGTCAGGATTTTGACGAAGTGCTAGAAAAAGTCAAATTTTCAGAAATTTCATGGACAAAGGATAACAAAGGATTTTTCTACGGAGTATGTAAAAATTTGCTTAAAAAGATACTTAATAACTGAAACCCTGAATTCAACAGAGGTATCCTGACCAGGACGGTAAAACAGATGGTTCTGAAACCAAGCAAAATGAAAACCAAAAACTGTATTACCATCGTATCGGAGAGAGCCAGGAAAAGGATGTATTAGTTGTTCAGTTTAATGATCAACCGTCATGGCGCTTGTATGAATTTTTGTATATTTAATAGTTTGTAGAATAATGTAAAACTAACCGATTTTCTTGTTTACATTAGCCAATCTGTCGTATCCGATTGTGGAAAATATTTGATAATGGCAATTGTTAAAGATTGTCGGGATAACATAATATACTATTCTGATCTTAAGCCAGGAGAAGATATAAAAGGAGAACTGGATGTTAAAATCATTGTTGATAAGTTTGAATCGGACTACGACGTAAGTAAATGCATTCATAATTTATTTTGAAGAATTTTTCCATTTACCAAGTAACATAGATGAATAAGTTCTTTTTAAATAGCTACGTGTTCAAATAAGTGAAAACTATATATTTTTTTACTTTTGCAGTACGTAACTAACGTTGGATCCAAGGTGTATTTCCGTACAAACAAAAATGCTCCAAACTATCGTGTCATAATAATCGACTTTGAAAATCCAGCCGAAGAAAATTGGGAAACCCTTATACCGGTAAAACAAAATCAATTTGACTATTATTTAAAATACAAAATATTTACAATATCGAATTTTTAAGGAGCATGAAAAAGACGTTTTGGACTGGGCTAAATGCGTTAATGAAGACAAGCTTCTTCTTTGTTATATAAGAGATGTTAAAGTAAGGTAAATTTTACTCAAATTGTAAACATTATACTAATACTTGGTATTTCAGACCATTTTGCAAGCAAATTCACTTCAAACAGGATCGCTTATTCGACAATTTGATTTGGATATTGGTACCATCGTTGGAACCTCTGGAAAAACAAAATATTCTGAAATTTTTTATAACTTCTCGTCATTTCTAAATCCTGGAACAATTTATCATTATGACTTTAAATATCCCGATGAACCGCCAAAAGTGTTTCGTGAAATTAAACTTAATTTGGACGGATTTCGACGTGACGACTACGCCGTTGAGCAAATCTTTTATTTTAGCAAAGATGGTACTAAGGTGCCTATGTTTATAATACGGAAAAAAAGAGATGTTATCGAACCCCGACCCTGCCTACTTTATGGTTATGGTGGATTCAATATAAGCATGCTACCAACATTTGGGCTTACAGGGTAAGTATATATAAAAAAAATGTTTATACACAAATTATAAAAATGGTTTAGCCAAGACAAGTAAAATACTATGATGGGCAACGCTGCTGGCAAGGCCAACAGCAAAACTCGGCGATGTCAGTGCGGGCTGAAATGCTCGCTCTGGCGTGCAAGCTCATATGATTATATGCGCCATTTTTGCAGGCATAAAAAAAAAGCCTTGTAGAATTTCATTTTATGGCGTTACTCATCTTAGTATTTTTATTGTTTTTGGTTAAGCTATGATTCATTTGCGTCGTACGTTACGTTGTTACGAGTCTAAATTCGAAAAGGTTCTTTTGGTCATGTTTTCTTTGGAAATGAGCATCCTTTCCACCCAGTACTGCATCTCAGAACAGCGTAGGGTGTATCTTCTTGTCGGGCACTTAACATTATAGCACTCTTATCTGTTTTTGTTTACCAAATACGATAATTTAAACAGCAAGTATATATTTCAACCGAAATTCAGTCTTATGTTTGTAGATTCGTTTGATGGCGTTTTGGCTTACCCTAACATACGTGGGGGTGGAGAGTATGGCGAAAAATGGCATAACGGCGGACGATTGCTCAATAAACAAAACGTTTTCGATGACTTTCAATGTGCCGCGGAATATTTAATTAAAAACAACTACACCACAAAAGACCGTTTGGCTATTCAGGGAGGATCCAATGGAGGTCTCCTGGTCGGTGCTTGTATTAATCAACGTCCGGATTTGTTTGGAGCAGCTGTTGCTCAAGTCGGGTTAGTATTTTCTTTGAAACTGATACTGATTTTTTTGCACTAAAAAAAAAACAAATAATTCTTGGTATATTCACATATGCATGTAAAACATCAATTATTTGCTTAAATATGCTTTTAAATATTTTCCAACAGAGTGATGGATATGTTACGGTTTCATAAATTTACTATTGGCCACGCCTGGTGCTCGGACTATGGGAATCCTTCAGAAAAGGAACACTTTGATAATCTTGTTAAGTTTTCACCACTTCACAATGTCCATACGCCACAGAGTGCATTGGAAGAGTACCCGTCCACACTGATCTTAACCGCTGATCACGATGACCGAGTCAGTCCATTGCACTCGTTAAAGTTTGCTGCTGCATTGCAAGATGCTGTGCGCAACTCAGAGTTTCAGAAAAATCCGTTGTTACTGCGCGTTTACAAAAAAGCTGGTCACGGTGCCGGAAAACCAACATCTAAGAGAATTGAGGAAGCTACAGATATTCTTACGTTTATGTATAGAAGTCTTAAAATGAATATAATCAATCTATAATCTTCATAAATATTTTCAATATTATTATTATTATTATTTTTTTTTAGAAATTTCATGTCTATAAATTTTTTTGTAACGTTCCAATATAAAATTATTTTGGTACCTTCATTTAAAGATGCATTTACCATGTGTAATACAAAATAAAGGCTTTTGAAATAAACGCAATTTTTACACGCCGTTTGAAAATTTGCTAGTAAGCTTGATTTTTTAAAAACTAGAATATATTTTTAAGACTTAACGTTAACAAAACAAGAATATATCTTTTGAAAAATGTTCTCTTACTGCTTCCCGTTTTTTAACGATGTAAAAGTGCATTTATTTAATAGAGAATTTAAATTTGAACAATTTCGCATTTAAATTTGTTTGATTTGGTGCTAATATACATAAAAAAAAAACAAAAATCTGTTTCTGCCCCGTTAACCAAGTTAAAAAAATGTCTGTTGCTAACTGACGCACGTTTGTTCGTTCACTTGGGTGAGTAGTTCAATCGATCTTATTCAAAACGATTCCATACAACTCTAGTTGCCACGCCATCGTCACATAGCGGTTTGCTTCGCCCAAGACACAAACCACTGTTATATAGGTAAGAAAATTAATAATCTACCGAAAATATTGATACAACAAGAGTTAATCAGTTTGTGTCGATGACTCACACGTACATAGATAGCTTAGGTGTTCAACGTGACCGAAAAAATTAAGTCACTAAGTTTAAATATTAACAAACGCGTTGTTCTAAATGTATTATACCATTTTTATTTTTTTACTGCGGGATGAGGCATATAAGCTATATAAATATAAATGGATGTTCAGCTATTAAAGTTGAGACAGACCAAGACTATTTTGCTCTTTGAATACCTTCCAAATTTCACAGGGCTTGTTATTAAATTAAATGAATGTCTCGTTTATTTTATAGTATTTTAAAAGACTGACTTAATAATGTCTAACAGGCATTTTTATGGAATTAAAAGTAGTTTCTTAATTTCTTCCTTTTCTGCTACTTCAGCATAGCTTTCACCGTTTGGAGTGGTGCCACTTTTATCTGCACCCTAAAAAATAAAGGCTATATTATTTGATATTTAAAGAATTTTCAAATGCAAATATACTTTTTCCAACAGATACTCCACGCATTTTGTATGTCCTTCCCAAACTGCCGCTAGAAGAGGAGTGATTCCATGTTTATCTTTTTTCTGTAAAAAATACATACGGATATTCCGGATTATTAATTGTTAAATTATAATCTTTTCAATAATTTGTGCAGCGAAATCTATTGTCGTGAACAATGGTGAGTTGATTTGTTATGGAATTGTCTGCTTCCCAGTGGACGTGCCACAGAAATCTTAGCACTCTGTCAGTTACCTACACGTATATATCCAAGGTTTCAAGTCTCTAGCCGGCTTTTTATAATAAAAAAGACAACAAATAAAAAATATTCCGACAAAAGCTTGCTATCCCAAAGCTACAGTTTTATGGCAAATTTTCCTTTTATGGCTATTTAAATTTGGATATTGAACGCGTCTTTTTGTTAACTACTTTTCAAATTCTACCAACAAGAGTATATTCTATATATTGAACCAAGGAATATAGTTTGCTTACATTAACATCGGCTCCAACTTTGATTAAAAATTTTAGCACATTTAGCTGGCCGAAATCAGCAGCATAATGTATTGGAAATCTTCCTTTGATTTCTGTATTAACTTTCTGCGTCTGCAAATAATATAAATTAGTTATAAAGCTTAAACGATGTATCGCTGCTCACATCATTGCTGAAAGTTGCTTCTACTGCATCCAATTCTCCATTTTTTATGGTCCATATTATATTTTCATAACTTTCCTCGCTCATTTTTGTTCTATGGTTCAATAAAAATTATAGATGGTTAAAGTTGAGTTAAGCGGCTTTTGCTAAAAATTTGTGAAAACAAAGAAAAAAATTGGATAAACATGGATTAACTACGATTAATTATAACTGAATAAAATATCAAGGTGGTCATACCTTTAGTACAATTTTACCCAAGATAGAGAAGATTTTTAGCTTTACTTTAGAAAGCTAATTTAATTACAAAATATTAAATAGCACTGCTACACTTTATTCTTATATTACTATTATACTTTCTGCAACAACTCAGTTATCATTTCGTTTTCTAAAGACGAGGGCTGCACAACCAACTGTTCGCGTTTTATCGAATAGTTCATGATAATTTCAACGGAACTACTAACTAAATTGGTATAAGTTAGATGTATTCCTATGACCTATTATTTACCGATAATATGTGACAAATAGTTCTAGCTACGTACCAGATATATATAATAATTTAGGCTTTTCATTTCCATAAAATGTATTAATTTAATATGGGAAGCATACCGTACACAAGAAAAGTTTATCGTTTCGATTACATTTTATTTCTTCGATACCTTGCCCTGTTTCAGTATTATCGATAAAAATCAATTTCAAGGCATGGCTTTCTTGTAAATGGGTTTGCAAAGCTCTTAATAAGTCTTATTAATTTCATAACTATAATGCATTTTGAAAAATGTACTTATATATAAATACAGATCGCATGGTTTAAAGGTATCTCCTAGTCGGGCGGCCCCGGAAAGTTTTAAATTTGGAAGATAGATAACTATTCGCCTCCTTTAATGCAGGTTTCATAAGTCCCGCGTCCGGTGTATTATTTGAGGTTTCTATCACTCCCTTAATTACTGTATTGTCCTTTAATATTTGATGGTATTCTCTTTATGATTTTCCATTAAAATGGATTCTACATCGAAGCATTTTTAAAAAAATTTGCAAATAAAAATAATAATAAAGAACGTGAACGAGTATAACGCAGTGTTCTAACTCGCTTTTTTTTTAAATTTTTTAATAATTTTTTGATCATTT
This sequence comes from Drosophila melanica, assembly GCA_004143765.1. NCBI lineage: Eukaryota > Metazoa > Arthropoda > Insecta > Diptera > Drosophilidae > Drosophila > Drosophila melanica. Next base: position 20,588 of record SCDT01000576.1, on the reverse strand, counting down.
TTTATTTTAAATGATTATTACAGTGGTACAGTATTAAACTAATTATTATTTATATATGATAATCTTCGTCGAAGCTAGCGCGATTATACAACGCCCTTCTAGTTGTCTCATTTGTGTTAAATTTGCGACAATAACCACGTCTATATAATGCTACCCCCACTGCAGACATCGGTAATACTAACAGAATTAATACTAAAATCATAATCCAGACAAGACTGCCACTTTGTGAAGCTGCTATTAATCCGTCATTCGAAACTTTTAGAACCTCAAAACCTTTAAGATCTTCCGGAAGTGCACATTTAACATCCTTGGCTAAAATTGGCATTGTGGTGTTTACGTTTTTGATCAAATAGGTAATCATAAACTCGTTAGAGGTATCGCAGTTCCATGGGTTAAAGCGAAGGTCAAGCTCCTTAATTTTATCCCAGCGAATAATCAAGCCTTGTGGTAGTGTTGTAAGATTGCAATTATTTAAATAGAGCTGATGTAAAAAAAGAAAAAGCAAATTAAATACAAATAATATAATATTTTGAATATGCGTTTTACCTTTTCCAGCTGGGGAAACTCTCTTAAGTTTTCGCCTGTCTCATTTTTGGCCAAAGCATTTTCGTCTATTTCTGTTAGCAGCTTGTTGTCACTTAAAATTAATTCTTGTAGATCTACAAAAATTAAAATAAAAATAATTCAATTAAATTAATTAGCTGACATTCGATTTATCTGTTTGATTTCAGCTTTTGTATAATTTCGAAAGTTCTGAAAGTTTATTGTATTTGAAATCTTACCTTGAAAATTGTTCAGTGCGCCTGGCCCAATTTTGTACAAGTCGGGCATATAAGAAATGCTCAGGTATTGTAAGTAGGGCATCGGTGGAAAAACACTGAAATGATATACAAATGTTTATTACATTGAATTTTAATATAACGGTATTTATTTTTTTTTACATACTTTTCACCTTCCAAGCTTTTTACCAATACCAGACGCTTTAAGTTCTTCGCGTACGACAAAGGTTTTGGTACTTCTTCAAACAAATTTCCAGATGCTATAAGAGTTTCCAGATCTTGTGGTCCGTGAAGCATTGTTTCAGGCAACGTTTTAAGTTCCATATACGATATATCCAAAAGCTTAAAGAGAAATAATATATAAAACTCCATATTTGAAATATATATAATAATATGGAAATATATATTATAATTAAACGCAATAACCGTTCACATTCGCTGATTCCGAATTTTCTGAATTTTCGGTGTTAATGGGAATTTTCCATCTATCAGCACATTTTTCGAAAATGTGAATGTAACAGGACAAAAGATGAGACACTCTGAATAATAATCCAGCAAATACTGTTATGTACACACATACCTTCAATGTTGACAATCCTGTGAGCGCAGTTTCCGTAAGTTGATTGATCACTTGGAATGTATTTGAGCACAAAATAAGCTCTTCAAGATTTGGCATATGTTCGAACAAATCACTGTCCAAGAAATGTAGGAGGTTATATCCCAAATTTAGTGACTTTAAGTTTTTCAGTGGCTCAAAATCATTTTCGGAATATGAGCCTTTAAAGACATCAGGCACTAAATCCTTGGATGATAATTTATTGTTTGACAAATCAAGTTTGGTAAGCTCGGTTAAATTCTGAAAGGCTCCAATTGCAATTGAATCAATTTGATTATATCCCAAATATAAATTCTTGACGCCATATTTTGGTAATTTAGGTACAGACGTTAGATTATTGTGCTCCATTTTAATAGTCTCGAATATAATATCGCCGTTCTGCAGAATTTCCCATTCTTTTTCCGAAAACCAATCGCTGTGTTTATTTGTGCAATCAATTAAACTATCATCTGCATCGCACAAGCACTGTTTGCACAGATCGGTCTGCATAATTGCTGTCTTTGTCTGGAATAGAGAATTGATGAATATTACAAACATATATCTTTTATATTGTTTATTACTTTTATATTATAATATATTATATTTGGTTAAGTATAAATAAAAACCGGAATCAGAACACAGCGATTTCGGAGTCAACAAAAGCAACTCCGAAAACCTTCGTTTTCCTTTACTGTTAAACAATCCTGTATGTAGCTTAAATAGCTGATTAAAATGTAAAGGCTTTGAGTTAATTGATGGCATCTATTTTGTTCCGAATGTTAGAAAAACCGGTTGGTTCGAGTTAACTGATTAATTGAGTAGAGTTTGACATTAACATTTCTGTAAAGTGTAGCAGGGCAAAAGGATCCTTGTGAATGAAAAGTTTAGTAATAGACAAGTACGTCATCTGCATTCTATAAGAAAAATTTTATATATTCGAAACGAAAATAAATATGTTCTAAAACATAAAGCTCCACTCGAGCATAAAATATGATCAATAGAATCGAATCCTTATATATATACATATATATATATACGTGCAAAGTTTGGCGATTCTAACTCTATGTTATCGGTTAGCCACGCCTCCAATGTTGCGGGCAGTTGACTCATTGACGAAAACGTATTAAAAAAGTATAAATATATATGTAACTAGGTTTTATGCCCATAACAAATATATACATGATGATAATTTTTTTAATTTAGCTGTCGCAGTACAAAACAAACATTGTTTTTGTAAATGTACATTTAAACGCGGAAGTATGTTTATGTGAATTATGTACATATATATATATATATATATATGTACCCACATGTGCACGAATTGGTAAAATATTGATAATTGTACAAACTTACCTTTTCAGTTTGCGTTGCATTATTTTCCTGTTCTGACTTTGCGAAGTCCAGAGGCAATACCAAAAATATCGTTATTGAAATAAAAATTGTATTCAGTAATGTTTTCATATTATTATTTGGTGTTTTTTTTATATTTTTCACGCTGTGCATTCACCGAAAACTGTCTGACTAATAACTGAAAATTTCATATTGCGCTTAGCCAGCTCATTTGCCCGACAGCTATCTAATCTTATCAGCGTTTCAACGTAAATGAAACAAGAGTTTCGAGAGAGAAATAGCAGAATTCGAGCAAATGCGTGCATAACATTGAAACGATAAGCCACGAACCGAATTACTGAGAGTGCCGAATGTCGATGGGAATGTTGATTTCGATTGCAAATGGTTTTTAACAAATGGTTTTTAACAAATTTATGTAACAGGCGTATATAACATAAATTTGATCTAAAGTAGGCATACTCTTAATCAGAATCAACAGTTCAGTCGATTTAGTCATGTCCACTATAAGCAACATAATATATAGACTATATAAAAAGGTAAACATGAATGTGAAACATTGGTTCGAACCGTGAACGAATTTTTTTTTTAGCTAGCAGCTCTAATTATGCTCTCATCCCATTTAATGTGGGTAAAAAGGGTGTAAAGGTTTTGTTTAAATGTATGTATCATGATGTATCACCGACCTCATAAAGTATAAATACTTACTCAAGATCAGCAACATTAGTCAACTCTATTTATGCCAGTCCGTCCGTCCGTTCGTCTGTTAATTAACACTTCGTTGGTTTAACAAGATCTTGCATACCATAAACATATATTTTCTTATTTTTGATATTTAACATATCTCAGAAAGTATACGATATAGATTCATCAAGCTAAGTTTAATACCCGCAGAATATAATTCAGTTTTAACATGCATTTAAATGTTTTCTTTCAGTTATTTCAAGATTTAGTTTCCATAGTTGAAATAAAATTATAAGAAGTCATTGAGATCCCACCATTTAAGATATTTGCCACTATTTTGAGGAAATAATTTTATATTGAATCATCTGAATATTTTTGGTTGTTAACATTTTTATACTTTTAAAAAGTAATTATATTAATTGTATTTTGTTCGTACATAAACAGACACAGACCATAACAAAATATATAATGAGTTCTATGTATTAAATTGAGGCATTACATACTATGTTTTTCGTTCTTTTTTAGGTTTTTAAACAAATAAATATCTGACAAAATCATTTATCATTCTTTGCTAACTTAATGTACAAAATGAATACATATTATATGTAAATTAATAGCGTTACATGTCTTTTTAGTTACATTTGATTTTTCTTTACTACTATACTACCAATAAAATCAACAATACCTGTGCACATGATAAACTTGCGCATAATCAATTTAAAATATTGCTATCTATATTTTAACGCCAACTATATACATTTTTGATTTGTAAGTTCAACGTAGTGTGTATACCAGATTTGAAGTTTAGTTTGGTGGTTATTTATATACAAATCAGTAATTGTTGATTGTTTCTTTCTGTGTATGGGTACGCTTTTTGGTGCTCGTGTCTTGAAAAAATTGAGTTATTTTGAAAACATACATTACTAACATATATACACAAGTGGAGACAAATATTGTAAAAAAAAATTGTAAACATATAATGCCAAATAGATTGGTACAAATATATGTAAAACTTCGTTGTGCTTTCATTAATACTTTTTGCCTACAGTGCTGAATTTATAATTTCTTTAAGGTATTCCAGGTAGACCGGTAAGGGTAGCCGTAACCAGATTCTGTTTCTTCTGCTGATGAATAAGATTGACGCGTGCTCTCTGCTGCTCGAGCCGCTGCACTGTGGCAGTCAAATGCGAGTTCTCCACATACAAATCCTTGACAAGGATGTCGGCGTTCTGAAGGCGCTGTGTCTGATCGGTCAGCAAGATAGTCTGTGCTTCAATGCGACCATGCAATTCGTTGAGATCCACATGATGTTGCCGCCACGATTCTAAAAAATAAATCATTAATATTAATTATATTGCATACATTGATCATGATTTAGATGTTTACGCTGCATCAGGGACTCGGTATACTTTTGCTGCTGTTTAATGACATTTTGTAAATGTCGATTGCGCAATTCTAGTTGATTAAGTCGCTGTTGAAGCGTCGGATGAATTGTTCGCTGCCAAAAATTAAAAAAACACAAAAAATACATAAAAAATAGTAAGATTTACTAACAGTGCTCATACCGCATATGCCTTCTCTAGAACAGGACGCGCTTCCTGCAACTGTTGCAGTTCCATGACCAAACCGTCACGTTGCAGGCTTAAATTCTTGATCTGCTCTTTGAGTGAAAGCTCAAAAAATTTAAGACGCTTGAGTTCCTCCTTCAAAATACTGGGGCTACCGCATTTATCGTGACTCAAGCAAGATGCTTTGCTCGCTGACAATACACTGTGCGAATCGAAGCTCTTGTTTGACGCCGTTGACGAAGTCTCATAGTCCGCAATTTCGCCTTCGGAAGGCGCCAATTTAGGCTTGCAAATAGGTTCTGGTGGACCGGCAGATGAAGTATAATTTGTATCACTATTTGTGGGTGACGGGCCCAATGGTGAAGTGCCAAGCGGGGTAGTACTAAATATCGAGGTCTCTGACGTGGTAAGGTTGCTGCCATAAAATAAATGTTTAATTAACATAAATTCAAGGACAAACAAAAAAATCAATCAGATCAAAAAATAATGTTTGGTTTTTTTTTCTGTCTTAATTCTTGTGCGTTATGAAATTTGCTGGATTAAAATGTAAGAACAAACCAAATTCGCAAGTCTCTAGCAATTAATTGCGGTTTTTCTTTTTGGTTTAATAGAATCTGAGGACGTTTAAAGGAAGTATCTAAAATTCTAAATTAACTCTGCTCGTCGTTCAGATCAAGAGTATATAAATTTTCTGAGTCGGAGATGCATCCTGCGGACTTTTACACACATTTGCTTCAAACTAGTATACCCTTTTTTTCACCATATCTAAAAATAGCTACAAATTAATGTGGACATTATTTTTAAAATTTCCAAAATGGCAGCCAAACCCAAGTTCGAGCCAAAACCTGCGGAAAAACAGGCTAATGAAACGCACCAAAGAATTTGTTTATGGATTGCAGCTCTGTTTGTAAGTGCTGTAAGGAAACCTAAATAAAAAATTTGGTGTCCCTACATATGCGTTGAGATATACACATGAACATATATAAAAATTCAAGCCTAGCTCTTTTAGTCTCTTTGATCTAAAATATCTCGACTTTACTAGTGGAAACGACCAATAACATATGCCTCTTACATATATTTGCACAAAACCAAAAACTCGAAAATATCTTGACTAACATTTTTAATTGAAAAGCTTTTAATCTGTTATCTACAAAAACATTCAAAGGCATTTTTAAGATTTATTTATTTAATTTGAAATAATGTCATACATCTACGAGCTACCCAAGAATAACTAATTAGCTTTAAAAACAATGCTGTAACATAATTTAGGTATTGGGAACAAATTAAAACGGACAGCTTAATCTATTTACTTACCGGATAGTGGCTTTGTGGGTAGGAGATTCTCCGATCAGAGCCAAAGTCTTGGTAGCGCTGTCCTCATTGGTACCGTCAAACGATTTTAGTGGTTCCTGAATTGTGCTTTGGTGCCACAAATAGCTAATGGGCGAAATGGTAGGGCTTTGATCAGTATGAACACTTGTTGGATGCAGTGCATCAGGATTGATCTCGCATGCACCAGTTAGTATTTCCACGCTTTCTCCTAGACGTGTTCGCAGATCTTCGACTTCAATCTGCAGCGCACTGATTTCCTGAGATTTCTCTTCCAGCATTCGAATAGAGTTATTCCGTAAATTTGTGGCCTCTGCCTCGAGTTCAATGTACTGCTGTTCTAACATGTCGCGTTCATCAATTGGCGACAGCCGCCCATCTTTGCTGAACTGTTCCTCGTATTCGCGTACCTTTTCCATCAGCTCAGTGAACTTTTTGTCGCTTTCAAGCTGCTCGTCTTCATAGATGTGGCGCTCTCTCTCAAATATTTGTCGCTCTTCGCTCAGCTTTGATTGCCAGTAATCCTCGCAATCTTCGTAGGCGCGCTGCATTTGTTCCAGACTGTTTTCCAGCTCCTTACAGCGTATTTCTGGCGGGGTGGTGCAGCTACCGCTACCAGCAACTCCGACTGCCTTCGCCGTTGCCGCTTGAAGCTCTAGTTCCAATCGCGCCACAGTCTGCCGCAGTGTCGTAAGCTCATCTTCGTGGCTTTTACAGCGTTGTAGCTCTGAGTTGAGCGCCAACCAATCACCGCTAGTATCACTAACATCGCCTTCTTCGGAGCACTTACGCTGCTTGCCCAGTCGCGGACTTTCCCCAGTATTGTGCATTTTGCTTGGCGAATCACCACGCCGCTTGGTGGCCAGCCCGACGCTAATAGCCTCTGGGTCTTCGCATTCGACAGACTTCTTTTTTGCCTTTGTTCGCGCCAAGTCAATGTACAAGTTTTCAATTTCCATTGTCAGCTCATCCGTTTTGTCGCGCAACTGAGCATTCTCCATCTGCAATGCTGTCATTTTCTCCATAACATGCAGCATCTCATCATCGTCTGAGGAATTATCTCTGCCGTTAGCGACGTGCACACTGCTTTCGGACTGGACATCCGGACGAAAAGTCTCACACTGGGCAAGCTCCTGGTTTAGCTTAATATTTTTCTCCAATAAATCAGTCATTTGCAGCTGAACCTTTTGCTGCTCCATTTCCAGCTCACTATTTTCAGTACGCACCAGCTCCAGTTCGGTCTTCAGCTTAATCTGCTCTTGTTCGAAGCTTTTAATTTGGGCTTCTAGTTTTGCAGTCATACTCGTCCAATGATCACGGTCGCTTGTAATGCGCAGAGTCAATTCACGCACCATACTTGCGTGCCTCTGCTCCAGTTGATGTATCTGTTGTTTGCAGTTATCTTCTAACAATGCATGTCCTTCGTCAACCTCGGCGGCCAACATTGCTATCCGTTGATTGGCCGCCTTATTATCGGTGCGCAGCTTTAAATTCTCCTCATGCTGTTGACGATATGCCTGTCGCAAAACCCCCAATTCCATAGATTGGAGCGCCACCAAAGCTCGCAACAAATTAGTATTTGGTTCTTGCTCCATGCCCCGTAATTCCTCTTCAAGCGCTTTTGTCAACTGGTTGACGTTGACGTCATCCTCGTCGAAGCCCAAAGCGTGTAACAGACATCCACTATTAACAATACTTGCCATTTCCCAGGTCTCAATGATACTGTGCGCGCTGATTGTCTCCAATTGTTGTGGTGTGACAATTTCTGCAAGATAAACGGATGACTATTATGATACAATATACAAAATATATGTGAACAGGACACTAACCTAGGGATTCAACGCTGCTACATTCCTTTTGCGGTCCTCTTAAACTACTCTTATTGCTGCCACCGCCGACTTGTGTTGCGACTGTCGAGGACTTTGTCGCGCTCGCCGTTGAGCTGCCTATTTTAGAGTGAAGACTCCTGCGTGCTGGCAGCGAAGCGCAGCGTTTAAGCTTACTGCCGCTGTGGACGGAGCGCAGACACCGGCTGCCAGGGATGTCGCTTTGTGAAGATGATCGCTGCACCACAAAAATCAACGAAAATAACCAAATTAACGCATTGAGTACATTAGCCAAAACGGAGCCTACTTACTTGGACATCGCTGCAACCATTGAGGCTTTTGTACTGATCCTCATCTGTATTGTCTGAATCCGTCACCGGTAACTCATTGAGACCCAGATTCTGCTGGGGTCGTGAACGACGCCCGTACTTCTTGGTTCCTACTATTAGTTTGGGTGAGACCTCACGATCAGATGCCTCTCCCTCGGTTGGACTCTCTTTGTATGTGTATGTTGGTGAGTCGTTACTGATTACCAGAGAGCGTTCTAAAAAAAAATTATATTAATAATCAGCCTTTTAAATTCTTTTCGATTTTATGTGTACCAAAACGAGCAGCCAGAATATCAATAGTTGGATCGGAAATGATCTTGCATTGTTTATAATATAATCGTGTGCCCATTGTGTCGGTTTAACCGTATAATTGCAACTGATGAGCAAAACACACCCGCAAACATTTATATGCACATTACCATAATTTACCTGACCAACTGACAGGTCAATAAAATCAGGTACTCGTCCCGTTCACATCCCTCATAAAAACTGATAATAATGGCGCCTGGTTTATGACTTCCAACTGACGCCGAAGGTAACGTAACACATCTGCTTACCCTTAAATCCAGATGGCGTGCCCAAACCCGAGCACGATGTTGATCCATCAAACTCTGTACCCAAAAAGTTAAGCAGGGCCTCTTTGAACTGCTCGAAGGAAACTCCCAGCTTGGCGCTGCCACTGGCGGTTAGATTAGAGATCAGCGCTGATCCCTGGTCGCGAAGCTGCAGTAGCTGGCACAGGCGCGTCAGCGAGGCTTCGTCCAGCAGCCCATTATTTCGCTGTGATGTTACACAACTTTGGAACATCTGATATAGTTTTTGCTCGTATGGATCGGCTGACATTTCCATTATATACAAGCTGTTATTCTTTTATCTGTCTATTCAGTTTATAGCCGTTACTGTAATTTAAATATACAATTAATTAATAATAGTATATTTTATAGTAATTATGCTAATAATTTTATATATTTAACCAGGCAGCATTGCTTTTAAACTTGTTTTCGTATATCCCGTCATACTGAAGTGGTGAAGAGAAGATTCAATACAAAGGGATCATTCGCTTACACTTATAAATATAATTAGAAAGCACTCGAAACGGTTCATGCAGGACAATGTTACTTGAGCAATTCTTAAGTTTATAATTACTTGTTAGTCCAGTTGGAAGCGAAATATTTAGCTGGCTAATCAACACGGGAATAGTTCCTATAAGAACTGAACTATTTGAGGTAGTGTCCAAGATTAATAAGTCTTTTTGTAATGTTACAATACAAAACTCATAGTTCGTGTGTTTGATCAAGATGCGCATATAAATATATTATAGTCCGACCCGGCCATTTTTGGTATATGTGCTGCCTGTAAAAGTTAAAGGAATTTATGCAGAATTTCATCAAGATGCCAAAGTTTACAACATATATTAAGTTATTTCAAGTACGATTTTAACGGAATATAAGACCGTGGCGTAAATCAAATTGTTTTTCGTTAATTTTTCCCGACAAAAACAAACTTAATATGCAAACACAACAATATGCATTTATGTATGTATGTATGCACATTTATCACCATTCATGCATTCATGAATGCATATATGTACGTCTATATAACTTTACACTGGCACTGCATGGTGGATGGAACATTAATAAAGGACAAATTATATCTATATTCCTCAACGAATTAGTTATATAAAGTTTTTTGTATTAATACACTGTTACGGTGAAATCGATAAAGGCTTCTCCTCTGTTTTAGTTTTGAATTCGGCCTCGGTGGTCGATCTTAACGTAAATTTAATTTAGGACTCTTAAAACAGATATTTTCACGTGAAATACAAAAAGGCTAAATTGCACAGTCAATAATGATAAACTAGAACTAGCGTAAAATTTGTTGTAAATTTATGAAAACAATATATTATAGGCAAGTTTGGTACAAAGGCACAGGAGAGGGGATTTGCACCTTATCGATATATATCGATTAAAACTAATTAATAAATAATCTATATTATGAACGCGTTCTCACTTGCTATGTTATTCCTTTTAGATATTGCATCAAAAATATTAAAACGAAATTGTATATATTGTTTTTATTCTGGACTACGTTTTTAGTTGGTGTGATATCTATACAACGTTTTAAATAGATATTAATAAACTACTTGGCAAAATCCAAATTTATTTGTCTTTCACGCATAAACATTTAAATTTACTTGCCTCAAATTGATTACAAAATATGATTAAAAACTGAGAAACTTTGGCTGTATATGACCACTTATTAGCACTGTTGTCATTTGTTGTTGGTTATACCCGAATGCAATGTTTCTAATTGTGCATTACTCGAAATCATACAATAAGACTACATTTCCATATTCATTTTAATATTCCTCTCATATTGCCGCAAACGAATATATCAGAAATTTTTTAACATGTTTATTGTATTTAAAAGTGTTTTTGAGTTTATAAAGATTTTGAAAAAAATAAATAAATAATAATGTACTATTAAAACTGGGATTAAACTTTTTATCTCTTTGAGGACGTCGTTAGAAAAAGTCTCATATATTTGGTTTCTTTAATATATATATAGTCTTCCATGAAAGGCCGTGATACCAAGTTCGTAAGGTTTGTGAGATATATTCAGTTCTTATCGATTGGATAATTGAGGTGTATCGACTGTTATCGGTTTGCGAGTGTGAAAACAAACGTGTGAATAATCAGCAAAAAAAAACTTTCCAAATTGATAATCCGCTTGGTTTTTTTTAATAACGAAACATAATATATCAACCATAAGTAATTAAGTCATTTGATGGATCACCAAAATTATTATGTGACTTATTGTGTAGAAATACGCTATGTTCATATTGTTTTTTTGAGGAACATCCTTCTTAATATGAATTGACATAATACATAAATTGACGTAACAGTGTTGCTCCCTTTGCTATCGGCTATCCACCACGGAAAAGTAGCGATAGTCTAACAGCTTCATAGCGACAAAAAAAACATTAAAATAATATTTAATAATTTTTGAATTGTTATTAGTCAATGAGTGTAGAAGCAAAAATATTTGTAAAAAGCATTCCGAAATCGACGTGCTTACACTTGAAACTTTCTGTTGTTATTTAAGAGTGTATTTACACTGTTTTACCTTTGCCACGGATTTTGTGAGAGGACAGTATAAATAACTTAATTTATTACGAAACTTGCGTGTACGAATGCTCATGATTTAAAAGTCCAGCAAAACACAGCCCCACACTCTGGCTCCCCATCGAGTAGTAGGATCAGAATGGCCATGCATTCATATATGCGAGCCAACTCGAATCAAAACCAAACAAGCAGTGTGAGAGTCAATTTGAGCGCCGATGAGATAAATAACTTCCTAAAGGACAAACAGGCATGGGAACACGCAATATCGCTTTACCAGGGACCCGATCCACTAGATCACTGGTATAATTACATCTGTTGGTATGAAAACCACGCACACAGCGATCCAGAATTCAAGTTCCGCGAGACACTCGAAAGGTGTCTCACAGTTTACGAGCACAACGATTACTATCGGCAGGACGTACGCTTGGTGCGGCTCTGGCTTAAATACATTGGCATGCAGACTGACCAGCTGCGCTTTTATCAGGTCCTCTTTCAGCGTGGTACCGGGCGCCAAGTGGCGGCATTTTATATTGGCTGGGCCAGCTACTACGAAGCGCGGGAGCAGTTCAAGGACGCCGAAGCAGTATTTAACCTCGCGTTTCAAGAAAAGGCCCACAGCAATGCTGAGCTTCAAAATGCCCATGCCAAGTTTACATATGTCCGCTCATTGTTCTTCCAGCAGCAGCAACAACAACAGCTACAACAACAACAACAACAACAACAACAACAACAGCAGCACCAACCACCACCTCAGGATGCATTACAGCAGTTAACCACGTACACACAGGCTCATCACCAACCTGAAGAGCATAACCCGCAACAGCAAGCATACACGCATCCAGCGTCATCCACATCATTAAAGTCAAATCACTTTGATCAAGATAACTTTCATCAATATCAGCAGCAACCCCAGGAGCTTGCATATCTGACGCATTCACAACAGCAACACGCACATCCACAGACTCTCTACGAGCAACAAGAGCAGGTAATCTTTCAGCCCTTGCTATTTAGTTTTCAGCTTAGCTCTTTTGCATATAAGCAATATATAACATTATAAATGAATTAACATGTAACCGAGTTTATATTTGTTTCTTTTGCAGCCGCCACCTCCAGCACCAGCGCGCTTCGACCCACAATTCCACCAGACCGCATCTGTAGCTGCACAAAACACATCGATTACGCGCCCGCATTTTTCTCCTGTACAGCACCAAAATCAAGTAAGTAACTTTTATATTTTGTAGAACTATTCCTACTACATTATTGTTCCACCTGTAGCCAGCCACAAGTATACACTATGGACAACAACTGCATGAGCAGATTCCGCACATATCGTCCGAGGAAACTCCAAGCGAAAGGCTGCCACAACAGCAGCAGCAGCAACAGCAGGAGCGTGTTTTTGAGACCTCGACGGAAGTTGGAGGCGTGAGGCTGCCGCGCAATTTTCATGCTTTCGGACGCAATAACCACGAGACCTGGAAGCCAGCATTGACTCTAGAAGAGCCAGATGATCCCTCACGCGTCTGTCACTACGCCAAGCAGCTGGTGTACCCAGCTGGCGCTGGCGTCGAGTACAGTCCTGAAGAGCTGCTGGCCCGGAAGTATACAGAGATGGTGGAGCAGCGAAAGAAACGGGTGCAGGCGCAAGCGATGCAGCCGCAATATAATGTACAAATCCAAGAGCAGACACAACCTGAGCAACAGTTGCAAAAAGAGCCTTCAAATGCAGCTGAACAGCAACAACAACAACATTTTAATTCCTATCAAACGGAGGCATCATTCTACATGACGGCGATGGACGGCAAACTCTATACTCAGAACGATGACGAAGACGGTCATGTAGGAATTGATGATGGCGACGACGACGGTGATGAGGATCAACAGCCAGAGCATACAGACGATGAATCAGAGGGGGAGGAATTCAAGCAGCAGAACAATGATGAAGATCAGGTTAAGCAGGTGTACACCAATAGCGTGGGTGTGCACTTCCGGGCACAGGCTTTCGAGCAACAGAATCGCTCCATAAAGATGAAATTTAAAAAAGAACGCACACAGGAGAGCAGCACCTACAGTGCCTACACCATCGAAAGCATTTACCATCAGCAGCAGGAATTGCCTTCGCCTGCGCCAGCAGTTGCCCCATTGCGAACACTGCCCGCTTCACCGAAGAATGTGCAAGATTGGAGTGGCGCAACAGGAGCGCAGCGCCAGCGTAATGGAAACCATCATTTTCATCCTTATCTGTTAAGTCATACATCGACTCCCAAGAGCACAGTTAATGAGAACAGGCGTGCGCGTGCCAAGGCGAAACTTGGCAGCTTTCAACCTGAAGTGTGCAGCAACAGCAACTCATCCTGCTCAGTGGCGGACCAGACAGTGAACGGTGTCGACACCGTCGCTGTCCCTACAGATACTGAAGCAGCACCAATACACAATGCTACCTTCAATGACAATGCCAATTTCTCATTCTCTAGTGCCGGTGGTCTGGACAATTCGAATAGTTCGTTAGCTATAGCCGTGGATAGACTTAACTTCCGCGAAGCCGCAAACGTTTCCGGACTTACCAATAATAAATCGCAGCAAGCGCACCACAAAAACTCCAATATGACTACACACAGCACAACACTGGCGGATTTTTCCACCTTTCAGGAGAACTCTTACTTTGCTACGCAACACGACGCGGAGGCACAGGAGCGCCGTCTTTCTAAGGCACTGGAGACAATTGAGCGTCATCTGAAGAAGGAAGCAATTGATCCGTTCAACAGCGAGCTTTGCCGCGCATTTTTGGCTAAACTCAATTTTCCGGGTGATAGCGACGCTCATGCCAGCTATAAAGTTGTTCAAACACCACTGCCAAAAATTTCTAGCACCCGTACCCTGAGCGTCTTTGAAAACGTGCAGTTTCACATTGATAAGGAAGTGGGTCGCGGCTCCTATGGTTTGGTTTATAAGGCGACCGACTCTCGTACCGGTAACGTTGTGGCTCTAAAGTTTCAAAAGCCGCCAAATACATGGGAAATCTACATATGCGATCAGGTGAATAGTCTTATTTTACAGTCAACTATATATACTTATATGAATTTTTATTTTCCATAGGTGCTAAGACGCGTTCGGGAGCCGGAGGTGCTGCCAGGTCTGATGGACATATCGACAGCGATCATAGCTCCGAACGCCAGCCTCATTGCCACTCAATTTTCTCCGTTCGGCTCGCTGCTGGACATAAACAATAAGATACGCCAGGCGACCACGAAGGTGATGCACGAGTCTCTGGTTATGCACTTTTCGGCACAGATCTGCAATATTGTGGACCATTTGCATCGCCAGCGCATTATTCATGGGGACATCAAACCGGACAACTTTCTGCTTATGCGCGTGCCAAGTGTTGACACGGCTGAACCTTCATTGCGGCTGATAGATTTCGGTTGCGCAATTGACATGTCGCTGTTTCCCGAGCACATCAAGTTCCGCAAGGTGATTCAAACGGATGGTTTCAAGTGCATTGAAATGCAGGAAGGCCGACCCTGGTCGTACGAGACAGATCTTTTCTGCATTGGTAGCACTGTCCACGTGATGCTCTTTGGCGATTACATGCAATCGCAGAAGCGCGGCGCCGGCTGGGACATACGTCAAAAGTTACCGCGCTATTTGAAGAAGCACGTTTGGTCCAAGTTCTTTGGCGATCTTCTCAACATGAAAGCCGATAAGCTGCCCCAGTTGCAGCAGATGCGCAAAGTCTTCGAAGAGGAATGCTACCGCATGGACTCTGAACTGCAGAAGCAAATACGCACGCTCTCTAACATTTTGCATCGGCGATAACCAACGCGCTTGACCTGATCGTCATTATCATTGAATTCGTTGTTCATTTTAGATAAGTTTATGACGTGAACTTATTTAATTTTTGTTGTTGCATTGCGAAAAATATCACATGTCAAGTCAGGCTTTATCAGATATTTATAAAAATGTTAAAACATTGAGTTGGTATCAAGTTTCTAGGTAAACCCGAACAAAAGAATCCAACAATTTGAGTAAAGTACTCAAAAAACAAAAAAAAATATCTCTTGAATTTGTTCCTTTGTTCAAATATTAAATTAAAAACAATGTAACTTTGAATTACTTTTTACTTTTCTTGTACAAGATCACCGGATATATATATATAGTCTATGTTCTTTAAGAATGTAGTTAACAATGCGAACAATTAGCATTGCATAAGATGAAATCCTAAATATTCCTTATAACCCAATATTCAGGCAAAGTTCATTTTTCGGTTAAGCACAAACAATACCAAAAAAGTTAATTAATATTATTGAATATATATTTATTTAATCAACAGCTATATTTTGTACAAAAACAAAAGTGTTATGTATATAATTTTCCGAAAATACTATTTCTAAATTATTGCCGTGGATGCAATGAAAAGTGTTTAAGATTTGTAAATGTTCTTCGAAAGATCATTCATTTAGCGATTTTCAAAAACCAAATTTCAATCAGTTTCAGCCATAAAAATGCTTACAAATCTTTGATCCGAAACACTAGTCAATTATGCAATCAACGCAAAGCAACAGTTTTTTTTTATTTTTTAATTTTAACAGGACGAATTTTACTTTTTAAACAAACGAGCCTTGCTAACGGAATTTGTAGTTAAAATGTTTGATAACCGGAATCATAATGTGAAATTGCCGAAAGATAAAAATTTAAAGAGAGATTTAAATTGAATTCACAGTAAAAATAGTTACCGTTATGTTTTCCATTAAGATTAACAAAACAAAAAAACTTACGGGTCACCAAAAAGTTGATAATTTTTTTTTCTGTTTAAATTCATATTAATTAAGCATATGTAAATAAAAGTTTATGCACATATAATTAAAGGGAGCAAAACAAAAATAACTAATAAATACACTTTTGTATGTACAAAAGTAGAAAAACAAAAGGAAAGAAACAAAAAAAAAAGAAGAAGAAGATAACAATAAGTGTCGAACGCAATGTAAAGTAATTAAAAATTTGATGTACTGTTTAGTAATATATATATATAAAAAAATGAACATTAATTGCTAGAAATAAATTGGAAAATGTTAAACAAAAATGCAACTAAAGATTGCCGTATATACTTATATATATAAACAATTCAAAAAGGATGCAAATTTTTTTTAATATACACAAAACAGGAGTGTTTCCAAAAATATTTGATTTTATTTGAATTTTGGTCAAATTTATTTATATAATCTGTTTAATTAAGTTTGAATTCGAACATTCAACGGAAGGACGGACGGACGGACAGCCAGCTAGACGGATCTTTCTATCCTAACAAGTTTCAACTAAAAGAAAAAAAAAAGAGAAAATGATCAGCGCAGCCTATTTTTGCGAACTGAAATGCAAATGTCAGTCAACACACACACACACACACACACACACACAGAGCAAACGGCAAACGAATTGCCAATTTGGGTCCGCTTGGCAATTGTCGAGTGAGTGCCACAAAGCGTTGTGAATAGCATTAACGACGGCCATCGCAGAAGCGGCATTAGTGTGGCAACAATGCTGCGCTTGACCCACTTTTCCTTTTTGCAACAGGCAACGGTAAACAATTTCCACCAAGCAAGCGACTGGAAAAAGTTGTAACTTTTCATGCAACACACACAAACACACACACACACACACAGCGACATAAAGTCAAAGTCAATGGTGCAGCTGCATCGGTCTCTATCGTTGCTGTTGTTGTTGTTGTTGCGGACCATGCGCGGTTGCAAGTTGCATTCGCATTCGCGTTCGCGTTCGACTCTCGCCAAGTGAAAGTAAAGTGGGACAAATGTAATTATTATTTGCTTCTAGTAACCGTAACCGAGTTAGAAGCCCCGACTCGGCGGTTGGAAAGTTGGCACAGCTTTTACACAATATTTTATTCAATCAAATTGCAAAGAGAAAATTGCAGCAAGTGATTGCAGCAGCAAACTGCAACAGCCAAATAGTGCAACACGTAAACTTTCTTTTTTGTTTTGTTTTGTTTTTTTTTTTTGTTTGGTTTGTCGACGTCAACTTTGATTGCAGCTGCAGCACACACACACATACGTATACACACATATGTGTGTGTGTGTGTGTGTTTGTGCATTAGTGCATTAGTATACTGCAATTTAGCATTTATTGTGCTCCGATTTGTGTTGCATGCATGAATTAATAAATGTGTTCCACTTTGCGACAATTTCGATTCTGATTTCTAGTCACAAATTGGATTGATATATTTTAGGTACATTTTGTATACCCTAATCGCGTTCAAAGTCATTAATAATCAATTTCAAATGCGAATAAAATGTTTAAAACTAAAAGGAACAAATTTTAAAGACAGTTTTTTAAAGCTTGTTAAATTATCTTTTTTGTAGAGCATATTTGAATTTTATTTTAAATTGAAGAAGAAAAACTTAAACAAAAAATTTCAAAATTTACGTTCTCTAATATTAAATTTTCTCTTATGGAGCTAAAAAAATATTAAAAACATTTTTTTTAAAAGCTTTTTTAATTACCTTTTTATAAAGCATATTAGAATTCTATTTTAATTTGAAGTAGAAAACAAACAAACTAAAAAAAATATCAACATTTACTATACTCTTATATACAATTTTCTTATACACAGATAAAATATTAACTATTTTATTTAGAGAAAAAAATGCAATTTATTATTTTGTATGATAATCATTATTTTGTAGGGGAACAAATTTTTATAATTTTACTAGGGTATTTCTATGCAATTTTAGCCCATTCTTTTACTGATGTAACAATGTATGTATGGATGTGTGTATATATGTATGTATGCATATATGTATGTATGTGGATTTTTCCAAATCTAATGTTTGGCTTTTTAATATAATATTCCATAGCACTTAGTTTAATCAATATCGAATTATTATTGATATCAAATTATATTGTTTTTTTATAAATTTTTTTAGAGGTGGTTCTGGTTCCTAAAATCCTAAACGAGCTTATGAAGTGAAATTATATTGGATTTGTGCAAGATCTTTCGGGTCTTTCGGGTTCTGTAAGAATTTTCGAATTCTTTCCAAAATTCTATTTTATCTATTTAAGGCTATTATCTTTAAATTCTAAATTCTAGCTCAACAAAGCAGTTGAAATATTTTTAAATTTAAGTAATATTAATAAGTGCATGAATTTTCGTATATATACATTTATCTATTTTTTTTAATATAAATTTTATATATTATTATTCATAATTAGTTGATGCAAAATTTATATTAGTAGTCTTAAATTTGTATTAATTTGCGAGTAATATTTCTAGGGCATAAAACGTACTTTGTTTTTTTTTTTTTATTCGTTTTTATGCTTCCCCGATTGCTGTTGTTGCTGCTTCGAATGGGTAATCGGCAACATGCAACAAGGGGAAATCTGGAAAATCGTTAAGTAATTTGCAGTGAAAAGCAGCGTGAGAGAAATTTTGATTTTTTTAGCCTACCTTTTCTATCTTTTAGCTTTGTTGTTGTTGTTGTTGCTGTTGCATTTGGCACACTTAGTATACATATTGTTTTTCTGCCGCTGCCGCTGCCGCTGCCGCTGTCGCAGTTGCAACTGCAACAACAATATGGCTTACTGCTGATGCTGTTGCATTAGAAAGTTTTTCACTGACATTGCGATTTTCTTTTTGTTTTCTCCACCCACGCGCTGTGCCAGAGTGAGACACATCAATTTTCCAATGCGAAAATATTTGCAAACAATTATTTAAGCAACAGCAAACTTAAATTTATTGAAAGTCCTTCAAATAAAAACTTTTCGAAAATTTGATTAAGCAAAACAAAAAAAAAATCATATTTAGAAAAAAAATATATTAAAAAAATTTTTAAAAATAAACAAAAATGAAATTTATTCCAGTTTTTCGTGTATTTTAATCTTTAACACGATAAACCGCCAAATCCGCTTATTCGAACACATTTTGGTTTTTAAATAATTTCATAATTTACATCCCAATCTTTCGTTTATAAAGAATAATCTATATTGGAAAATCTTGAATTTTTAAAAGCTTTTAAAGTTTTCAAAATCACTGCATTTCAACAGATGGACAGACAGACGGACTTGACTAAATCGACACAGCTCGTTTTCGGAAATACATTTGCATAAAATCAATTAACTCATATATATAAAAATTTGTATATATACAAATTTGTATCCAACCGGGATTTAGAGTTGCAGTTATTCAATAAAAGTTTTTTGCAAAATAGGTGAAAACTGGAATATTCTACAATATACAAATATGAATACACAAAAAATGTTTAAAAACTGGAAACAGGAAAACGAAACGTTCACATTTAAGTTGAGTTAACTGGCAAAAATCCAAATCAATCAAAATCATAGTAATCAAAATTTGAGAAATCTTTTAAAGGGGTCATCTTAAATTTTCTGTAAAATATTGGAACTAATTTCTTTTTTTATTATTTCAGTGATCATCCTTCAACGGGATCGAAAGAAATTGCAATTGGAAATAGCAGAAACCAAATATTTTCGGTTTATAAAAATGTTCCATAGAAATTTTTACATTTTGACTGGTTTATCAAAAAACTAAATATTGTTCTTTGAGATTTTAAAATTTTTTTGATCTATAATGTAATTTAGAACCGATTTTAAGATAGATAAACTAAAAACAATTTGACCTTTCTAGAAGGTTGTCGAAAACGCTTTCTTTCTTTTCTTCTAAAAAAAATCAAATTATTTTCAGTTATATCTATCTATCTATATATACATATATATATGTATATATATAGGCTTCCATTGCAGTTTTTATACTTTTGGATTCGTTGAGTCAATGGCCAAATCGATGTCAGAGTTCACAGTTCGCTGTCGTAACGCGGCTGAGTTCGTTGGCTCGCCAAATTGCCAAAGCCTTAAAGGACACCGGCCGCGTCGCCTGCGTCGTCTGTTGATCCGCCCTCAAACCACGCCCAGACGCTTCCGTCGACAAAGTAAAAGTGAAAGGTTATTATAACACACACACACACGCACACACACACACACACA
>SCDT01000575.1:0-32909 GCA_004143765.1 Drosophila melanica | reverse complement strand
CAAACAAAAATATTTAAAATAGTAACAAATAACTGCAGTTGCGCGTGCGCAGGGCCATTTAATTGAAACAATAATATTAATAACAATAGCAACAATAACAATAACAGTTACTAAGCTCAGCACTATTGCATTAACATAATTACAAAACATCAAACTAGTTTTAGTTAACAAACATAAACGACTGAATCTGAAAAATACATTTACATACACATAAATATACAAACAAAAAAAGTAATGTAAAAAACCATATATGAAATCAAAGCAAAATTTGATAAACAACAGCTACGGCATGCCATAGCTTTTAAAAAAAAAAACTTACAGACTTTATAAATAATTTTTAAAAATCCAGATTTAGAATGTGTGCTTAAACATACAATATTTTTATTTTTATTTATTTTGTCTACAACTCTTTGAAGGCCACATGGTGCTTCATGTATTTGTAAGAGTTTTTCGTTTCTGAAACATAAATTTGCGTATTTCGTTGTCCTTATTGTATATAGTTTGAGATGTGCATTTATGCACTGCTTGCCTGCAGCTGCCTCGTTATCGCAATAATCGATAATTGAATGCAGTCGGTTGCACGCGCTAACGAAAGCGATCAATGCACTACTACAACAACAATGAAAACCACAAACAAAAATATGCATATATAAAATTATATAATTTTATAAGACAACAAGAAATTCATCCGTAAATAATAAGTTCATTTAGCACAATTGGCGACAGCAGCAAGGAAATTTATGTAAATGTACGCAGCAGTAGCTACTAAAATTAAGTATTTGATTGAAATTTTGCTTACTCATATGCTTTAAGAAATAACTAACGCACAGACAAAGTGTGTATGTGTGCGCAGGTGATAAGAAACACTTGCGTATAACAACTGAAATATTTTTGTGTTTTCCATAAGAAAAAACTTGTGAAATAGTTAACAGCAGCTGTAAGAGATTTGTACACGAATTAACCCAAAATTCGTATAAGAAGCCGTAACAAAGTGCGCTTCCTTAAGCTATTAATAAAAGAATACAAAAACGACAAACAATACAAATACATGAATATATATACCTACATATATACCTAGCATATACAATATTTATTAATTTAAGCAAAGACAAAATTGCAATACGACAAAAAAACAAAAAAAAAAACAACAAACAAACAACAAAAGGCGTACACAGAGATTATCATTAGCGCCGACTTCTACCACATGTAAATTTCAATAAAATATAACTACAATTTTATTTATTCGCCTGTGTCTTTTATAAAACTAATTTTTTTTTAGCAGCTTTCAATCCGTTTCTGATGGTGCAAGTAAACGCAATACTCTTTATAGTCCTGCGCTTGAGAAATAACGCAAAATTTATCTGGAGCGGGTATACATAAGTATATATTTATGTATTTTACATTGATCGAGTATAGAAAATGTATTTTCACTTTTACACAATCAATGATAAGGCCAACCGCAAAATTTCATTCATTCTAAAAACGTACAATAACGGGTCTCCTAATCCCAGGAAAGTGGGTGTATTGTAAGTATTGCCTTAGTTTTTTATTTTTAAAAATTTAGTTGAATTAGGTATCATTCATTAGGTATCAGTCCCCAACGATAAGACATTAAACACGAAATGACGAATAATGTACGCAATTTATCAGCTATCATAAGCGTGGCCCATGGGCTGTGCTGGATATGCCAGAAGTGATATAGTAACATACTAATGCCACAAAATAGACCCCAGTGAATTTTTAAGTGTGCCTTTTATCTCTGTTATCGGTGAGGGCCATTAGTACATCAAGTGTAGCCAATTCTAGTGCAGTAATTCAACAACTTCGAAAGCTGCAGTCGGAAGTCACCGACAGCGCAATACTCCCTCACAGTGTTATAACAACTAAAATATGAAGGCTATAAAAAAAAATTATTTTTATTTTCAACAATGCATATATTGTAAATGTAGAATTAACCTAAAGGCCAAATCGTGATAAAAAAAATATAAAAAAATGCCAATAATCAGTATGATCATACTTATTTTGACCAGAAATTTCAATAAAAATTGTTTCTATTCTATGGGATAAATCATAACAAAAATGCCCGCAAACGTAAAATTGGGTTCTTTTCACTTCGTAGCGAGTAAAATTATGCCTGTCAGTGATAAAACGTTGACGTAGATATAGGCCGCTCAGAAGGTCTTTCTATTTATACGTATATATTTTATGCAACTTTTGTTATACATTCTTTTATACCAAAAATCAAAAGCCGTATAAAATTGTTGTGGAACCTCAAATTTAAATAATAGGTTCAATACAATGCTAATAATTAATTTGTGTGAAATTATTGCGCATCTAGCTTTTTAATTAGCAAGCAACCATCGTATCTAATAAAACATAAAGCTGTTTTAAATGTTAAATTTTAAAAAACCTTATTCGAAAACTCTTCATAATCAAACTGCGTAGCTAGCGTGCAGCATCGATAAAGCAGTGTACCCAGTTAGCAAGCAGTCCTTGACCTGTAATGCTTTCGCCTGGCCCTACAGTTATTTTCTGGGCTATGAGCGTCTCAACTGATTTAGTTCGAAATTCATGTTTTATAATTAGCACCTCCTGCCTGCGACAATTAGCAAATCCAAACAATCGCGGACTTTGAATTTGTTTTTGCAATATTTTGATTAGCTACAGACAACCAGCCCGAAGCACATAAACTCTCGGCAGGCCCCTTGATTCAGCCGCAGACGCACCGTGACGCGTTGTATTTACACTGGAATCAACTGGCTGGTTCTAAATTAGAGATGGACACGTGATGAACTGCGCACTACGCAACACAAATGAGAATATATGTACCTTATATTATAATTATTGGAAAGAAGCGACTGATAAACAAATTAAATTTAGGTAAATAAAATCGACCGATAACACCATAGAATTTGGACTTGGCGATTTTTTCTTTAACTCAGACAAAAAATATGTTAAAAGCTATTAATGCAGCTTGTACAAATTAAAATACCAAATGAAGAATATATTTAAATCAAAAAAAGGTAAATAAAATAAGATAAAAAATATATATTTGTATCAACAAAACCTGAATATTAACATCAAATTTAGTCTGACTAAATTTGATTTCATTTAACTTGATTTTTGACCGCTATTGACCCACAAAAGTGTCAACTGCGTCGTGCAAACGCGTGTCACGAAATCCTACTCTAGATATAAAAAAACTACCACGTAAAATAGGTATATACTATATGCTAGCGCTTAGAGACTATAAACAGCAATGTGGCTGGCGCGTGCTCTTGTCTTTATCTATGTATGTGTGCGTAAGTTGGGGTATTTATAGCGATACCGAAGAAATTTGAAATTTTGGTAAACACATTAATCACCTTACAGACAGATCGATGTAGGGAATTAATATACCGATAAGTAAAAGACATTTTTTTAATTTTTGTTCGATTTCAGTGTTACTCATGGGCTGGTTTGACCGGCGATAACAAATTATATTTAGCCGTCGGCTCTCATATATAGTATGTACATAACAAAAACAAAAGTTAAAAATTGTTTAGGTTGGTTCTTCTCTCTGTGTTTTTTTCGAGTGTTGACACGACGACACTGCGCCACTGTCCTGACTAGAACCGGAACTAGATCAGTTCGCCGTGTTCGTTCACCTTGATGATCCGCACACGTTCCTGTCGCTTGGATAGCACCTCATCGATGTTGATGCCGCAGCTGCCAGTGCTACTATTGGCGAACAGGCCCAGATTGTCTTTGATCAGATGATCGACGGCACAGCCATCGCACTGGAGTATGACAACGCCACTATAATACGCCTCCTCGCTAATGGTCTTCGTGTTGCGTGTGTTGCACAGCTTGCACATGTACACGATCTCCATGCGTCGTTGCATTCGGCGAAACCGCTTTAGCGTTGTGGGCGACAGCGAACCCGTCGGTTTAGCCCCGACGCCATTGGCCGTGATCTCGAACGGTTTGGCCGTGAAACGACAGGCGTCAAGGATGGAGCGCGGTATGGAGAGCGCCGTTGATTGTTGGGCATCCTTCAGCGATTTGTCCGCATCGGCATCGGACAGCGACACGGCCGCTGGCTGCTGTGTGGCATTGAGGATCGCGTTCTGTCCATTTTGGCGTAGATAGTTGAGGGTACGCGATGTAAAAATATTGCGCAATGCGTTCATTTTACATCGGCATATTAACGGTTATTGCTGAAAACGGATATAGAGACCGGACTTTATTTGATACCAACACCGGCGAACTGCACGTGTCAATTATTTAGATGCTACTAAAATCTATTTAGCATAAACAAACGACGCAGTTTGCTCCAGCGAGAGCAACCACTGCGGCAACACTGCAATCAGCCGTTTTGGAAGGCAAGCGATGACACTGGCATCGATAGTATCGATAACTTGGTGAACAACAAATGGTTGATGGTGGATATGCTGCAAGAGTATTGTAATAATATTTATGAATTATAATATAACTTTTGTTCTTATAATTATCACTTCTTATAAAGAAAACTGATTTATTGGTTGATTTAGAGACGGATTACTGATGTCTGCCTCTTATGATCCAGCCATCCCCAAATATCGCAAGATGTTATATTTTCCTAAAGTGATAGTTTGAAGGAGACGATTATGAAAATATAATTATTATTAGTAGACTTTTCTATTGGTAAGAAGATAAAACTGAACGGAATAATAAAAACAACAATTTAATGTAAATTAACACGGTAACAAAATGCATTTTGCTTTATCGAGTGGCTTTTGCAATTTTTGTTCCGATAGTTTGGCAAAAGTACCAATTGGAACTCTTAGCGTTATCGATAGTCTTTCGATTGCCGCGCCGGTAACAGGTCCAACTAACAACAAACCGAGTAATGTATAATTTGCGCTTCTGGCGTCAGCTGCGTCACGGTTGGATCGCACAGACTTGTGGAACGGCTCCGCCATGTCGCCAGCTGGCCAGTCAGCACAAGCGCCGTCCACAGTTGGGTGCCGTACGTTCGGATCAGCTGGATCAGCTGAAGGCCGATTATTTCGAGCGGCGCAGCGAACTGAGTAACGAGGATTGGCAGCATGTGCGGCTCACGCTCATCGACAGCTCCAAATACATCAGCGGACACAACGTGGACGCCTTCATAGTGGGCATGTGCAACGGTGCGGAACAGCTGCCACTGGCCAAAAGCTATCTGCGCTATCTACAAGCACTGGAAATCAAACCGAATGCGGCGACGCTGGGCCGCCTGCTGCGTGTATACAATTCCGCTTACCAAACACGCACGCTAAGCGACACGGAGCAGTCGGAAATTCTACACATCTGTGATACGGTGCAAGGCGCCCACGCGATGCTGGATGCCAGCAGCTGTGAGCATCTGATCCTTGGCCTGGTGGCAACCAGTCAGCACTGGCAGCGTGCCGTGCCGCTTCTGGAGATGATGAAGGTGACCAGTGCGCCCAGTGTGGCCGCCTACAGTGCGCTGTCAGCGAAGGCATTTAGTTCCTCGCAACCGGAGCTGGCCTGGCGCCTGCTCGAGGAGATGCTGCAGGCGCGCAAGCTGCCCAGGTGTGAGGTGTATCTGGCGCACTTGGCGCAGAGTGCGCGAAATGTGGAAACACTAGGTGCAGAGCTGGAGCGACTACTGCTCTTTCTGGAGCGTCACGACATTCTCATCAGCGACTTGGTGGCGGACCAGCTGCTTGATCTGGCCCAGCATATGCCACAACAGCTACAGGTGACGACCACACGACTAGAAAGGACGGGCAAATGCGCTGCCTGCCAGCGGCACTTACAGCACGTGGCCATCACCGATGCACAGTTCGCGGAGCTGCGCGAATCCTTTCTGGCCAAGGTGCTGATACGCAACGACGTGTTCCAAAAGTCCACGCCACAGGAGGTGGAACGTTTTAAGCAGTATGTGGAGCAGACTGCGCCCTACGATTGCGTCATCGACGGCCTTAATGTAGCTTACTCGACGGGCGCCAAAAAGCCGCCTCAGCAGCTGGCCAAGCTGCTGGCCACCGTGGTGCGCTACTTCAAGGACCGGCGTAAGCGAGTGCTCGTCCTGGGTCGCCAGCACATGCGCACCTGGTCCAAACCGGCCATGCAGTACATACAGAGCAATGCCAGCGTTTTCCTTACCAATAACCTGTGAGTACGCAGATTAAGCATGGCCAAAATGATGCTGTATTGTAAACCTTTGTTGCAGCTCTCACGATGATCCGTTCCTGTTGTACGCAACGCTGCGCAGCGGCCAGGAGACGGACTTTTTTTCGCGGGATCTGATGCGCAGCCATGCCCATCTGCTCGGCAGCGAACTCAAGGCCGTGTTCCGACGCTGGCAACAGGAGCATCAATACTCGCTGGTCACACAGACCCAAACGGGCCAGATAATTGTTAAAGAGCCCATACGACATCGCCTCAGCGCCCACAAGGTGGACAACGTCTGGCACGTGCCCTGCTGCGAGACATATACGCCGCATCCGCCAGACAGCTTTGAGGTGCCAGAGAAGTGGCTGTGCCTGAGCATTGCCTGAATAGGTATAACGGCGGCTAAGCGGTTAACCAGCAAAAGATGCAATTAAAAGTTGTTGGACTTTAGACTAAATTAATTTAAATTAAAAGATGCCTTTTTATTCATTTAATTTAATGCAAAATTTAACTTCTTAATAGATGTTCTAAAAAACGTAAAAATAATATCTATAATGAATTTGCACGAAGAAGTTTAATTAATTATACCCTGAACCCATTGACAATGGGTAAAAAAGGGTATAATGGTTTTGTGCAAGGGTATAATGGTTTTGTGCAAATGTATGTAACAGGCAGAAGGAAGCATTTCCGACCCCATAAAGTATATATATTCTTGATCAGCATCACTAGCCGAGTCGATTTAGCCATGTCCGTCTGTATGAACGCGTCGATCTCAGAGACTACAAAAGCTAGAAAGCTGATCTTGGTCTCATTCGGTTCGTATATATCATACGCAGATCAAGTTTATTTCAAAACATCGATAACTCCTTCCGTTTTCTTATCGATATTTATCGCTTTTTTGACTCGGTTTTTTAAGCATAACTCCAAAATTATAAAAGCTAGAGCCACCAAATTAATTTTTTTTTTATGTTCGCGTAAAACATACGAAGAATTTAATTGTTTCATATTTTGGAGACCTCCCCCCAATCACCCACAATATTTATAAAACCAAAAAACAAAGTAAATCAAATACTACACACGTGCAAATTGGTTTGTAGATAGATTTCGATGATCTGAATAGGTCCTGAAAATTTCATAACATAAATCAAGAATCTATTTTCAGTAGTGAGGGCAAAGCGCAGCTGCTTGGCAATTTCTGTGTACATGTGCACGGATACATATGCATATGCAAAATTTGGCTTGCGCTCTTCTAGAAATTTTTTTTTGCAACGGTTAAATTGAATTTTAACACAAAGAGGTCAACTAAGAACGTGGCCCAGTGGGTAAGAGTTGTGCCGCGTAACGTGGGGGTCCGGGTTCGAATTCAGCGCTGGTATGGTTAGAGCAATGTTGTGAATTCTTTGATTTTTTCATTATTTATAATGATTATTATTATTAATTTGTTTCGTTTTAATGACAAGTGCAAAATTTTCGTTTTCCTTGACTTTTTGCGATGGTTAACTAATATTATATCATTCGTCAAAAATGTGGTAGTGTGGTGCAGTTGGTAAGAGTCGTGCATCTTAAGACGGAGAGAGCGAGTTCGAGACCCGGTTGTGGAACATTTCTTTTTCCACTGGTAATTGTTTTTTTATATTATTTTTAACAGAATGTATACTCATGTGTTCATTTCTGGGTTCAGGGTATCTACTAGTCGGGCGGTCCCGACTAGAGCAATCTCACTTGTTTTAAAATAAGTTTGAAAAACAAAAAAATGTCTTAAAATGTTGTATACATTTTTGTTACTTGTAGGCGGAAATTTACATATATAATTCCATATCAGTATATAAGTTTATGTCGGAAAAAGTAACTCTAGTTAAAGATTGGGCATTGTAGCCTTGCATCGGTCAGTCAATCATTGGCCAATCAATCACATATTCAGTGAGCTCTTCATTTACTAGTAAGCCAATCAATTAAACAATCAAACACAATGTCTGTCAATCACTCAATCAATAAATCGTCAATTTAGTAAGGTTGTTAATTAAACAATCTCAATAAATTGGTCAGTTAATAACAGAGTCAATCAAATGATCAATCAAGCGTCACCTAGTATTTTAGTAAATCGTTTCAATCAATCAGCACAAATATGTGTATATATGCGCATATATTTGAAGGGCAGCCCCCGAATCAGTACTGACAAAAGCATATTGAAAACTTGGAAATTGGCGCAGGCAACGCGCACAATGATGGTCCTAATCGCAATCAATGCGCGTACACTTATGGAAGGCATCATAATTGATTGTGGATTGTCGCTTACGGCGCTGCTCATTCCGAATCTTCTTTTTGGCGGCACACATGAGGCGCTCCTTAATATAATTGTCCATTTTGAAGTCCAAGTCCGCTGACGGCTTGGGCATCTCATTGGGCTCGCGTGTTGCCGCCGTGTCCAAGGCCTTGATGATCAGACTGAGCAGCGCATGCGCCAAGCGATGGCACACATCATACTCGATGGCATCCTGGCTGGTATAATAAATGGCCGATTGCGAGGTGGGCTGCACACCGATCGCCAGCAGAATGTTGCAGAAGATGCCGCGCTGCATGCGGGCGTACGGATCGACCAAATGTGGTGGAATGCGCATTGTGGTCGCCAGATGGGCAATGAATTTGGCAAACTTCTTGATCAGTACATTGAGATATTGAGAGCGGCACTGGCGCTCCATTTTTGTTAACATATTGTAGTACATCTCCTGTTTGCGCTTCAGAAAATCCTCCTTGCGACGTTCCTTCTTCTTGGTGTTCTTTAGCACATCCTCCAGCTGCCTGGAATTTATAGCGATTTAACAAGGACGAAATCGGAGTTGGGGCAAATCTCACTTACTCGGTGGTTATTGCATTATACTTGCCCAACATGCGCTTAATGCGTTTGGCCCGCAATTTGGGATCGTACACCTCCTTGAACTGCTCGTAGTTGTCCATTAGCGTAAACTTTTTTGGCTTGGATAGGGCGACATCGTAGGCGCGCGCCTTGGGCGGCAGCGCCGGCTGATAAGCCATCCGTCGCACATACGACTGTAGTTTTGAGACATTTTCCTCCTGCCGCTTCTTGCGATTCTCCGGGCTGCAGTAGTCGCTATCCTCCTCTTCGGCTTCCTCGGTGGAAGATGTGGGCAGCGCCTCATCCCAATCGGATACATTTGAACTCGCCATGACTGCAACTTACAGATTTCGCTAAATTTAAGTAGACACAAAATTTTGTTGAGCAAGAAACAAACGAAAAAAAAAGACAACTAAATAATATAGAGTATGATATATATGTGTATATATATAGAAATATATATACGAAAACTGGCAATTTAATGTTACGCTGACGAACATGGAATGATTTTTGATCAAATATAAGCTGAGACGCAACCAGGTGAAATATCAAAGCCAACTGTGATTTGTACAACTATCTAAATTTAAAGGGAAGCTCTCGAAACGAGTGTCGCCATCTCTTGCTCGATATTGTAAGCTCTTCATATTCTTTGAAATGGGGAATCACAAAATGAAAATGAAACAAGCTTTTGTCTTGTGTGGCTTTGTAATAAATTTACCTTTTATTTCTCTATGAAAACAATTTCTAGTGTTATTACGCAACAAATTTTTAATTATTCTAGCAGCTATTATTATTACTTTTTTCATTGATTTTGATCGCTTCAGAACGAATCATTTTGAATCGAACGCTCCAAGCTGAATGTGTACTCGTCGGCCGCCGCGTCCACCATGAGTTGGCGCGTCATTAGCGCCAGTATGCCGTCCACTTGCAGTTGGTCACTGTTGAAGCGATCCTTTGTGGCAAGTTGCGGCGACAGCTCAAACGGAATATCCTGCAGATAGCTAATTGGTGTATTTGGATTTGTGGCCGCGCCCACTGTGATCCGCCCGCCTAGCGGCGGTGGATATGGCATCGCTGGGCCGTATGCTGTTTGAGGCATAGCCGGGTATAGCACGCCACCAGGTACTGTGATAGGATTTACGTCGGCTTTGCGATCCACAAATATAAAATCATCGCCGTTGGTTTCCTTGGACACATCGGCGGGTCCCTGGATGGCCTCGTCTGTAGGTGTTTCGGCTGGCTTGCGTTTCCCAAATATTGAGAACATTTTTACTGAGATTTATTTCTGACTAACAGCAAGACTATAATAACAATATTTACGCAGTTATAATTCTTTGCGCTTTGTTTTTGTGATGTTTTTACCAAGGTATATCGCTGTCGATAACTATTTTAAGGGATGCAAGAACATTGATAACATCGGTATGCAAAAAGTAGCGATAGTTTTTATAAGCCAAAGAAAAACATCGCTTGAAACTTTCACGCTAAAATATAAACAAAAACATTCCTGCTTGTGTTACATAATAAAAAAAATTTAATTTTTGCAAAGAAATCCTTGATACATCCTAACAAATTTGCAATAAAGTAAGCAATTCTAAATCTTTACTTTAATAAATAAAATTTTGTAGCAAGAATTCCAACATTCGGTCCGAAAAGGCCTAATAATGTATGCAGTATGTAAACATTTACCTTATTGTGGTATTAAAACATTAGTTTGCAAAAATATTTAACCAATTCTCCGTTTGTGGATCGTTTGATATCGATTATAGTATTTAAATTCTATTGTGCATCTTAGCACGAAGAGCAGAGTGCGCCGGCTCCTGCGGCACGCGTGCAACGTGACACGATATTTATCGATATGGTATCAACAACCCAACTGGCAACAATTGCAACGCTGTCATTGGTTTTGGTTTCAACTCCTCCAAGCTAACAAATTTTTATTAACGAAAAAACTAAATAAGATGTCAAAGGCTGACCAGGACCCAATTGGTTCGCTGAGCATAATGGAGGTGTGTATCTTTCAGACAGCCAATTCGCTTTCAGCAGGGCCACACACAAAGGCCAATTGCCGCCAAATTGGCCAATAGGATGCAGAGATTACAGATACAGATACAAAAAAAAAAACTGACTTCAATTGCTTTCCGCTGTTTCGTTTTGCAGCAAATTAAGATATTGATCAAGCCGCCCCCAAACGAGGACGAGAAACTGGTGCAGCGCAGCAGCAACACGAAGCATCCGTATTACAGGCGTCCTGGACGTGGACATAACCACGATTTGTGCGACGCCTGCGAGGAGGGCGGGAACTTGCTATGCTGCGACCGCTGCCCTTCCAGCTTTCACCTACAATGCCAGTGAGTTTCACCCAAGCCTCCCACCCAAATCCGTCACACTGCAGAGTTCTTTTGTCTTCTTGCTTTTTGTGCGTCTTTAGCGATCCGCCGCTCAGCGAGGAGGATATTCCCAGCGGACAGTGGCTGTGCCACAGCTGTCGAATGGTGAAGGTATCGCAGCCGACGTGCTCTTCCAAGGCCAGTTCCGTGGAGCGTGTGCCCTCGGCTGGCAGCGGTTCACGCGCCAATACACCTTCCTCCGGCGAACTGGAGTCGATACCGCTGAAGATTCGCAACTTGCGGAAGCGGAGCAACAGCGAACGCAATAGCACCGAAAAGCTGCTGGCCAAAATGCCGCAGGCCATACAGCGCGCCCTCGATCCCAACAGAAAGCCAACGCCCCTGGACGATCTAATACGCGCCGCCAGCATGCTGAATCCGCGGCAGTTTTCGTTGCCGCCGGAGCTGGAGCTGCACACCCAGTTTCCGGGCAACGGCAAGGTGCAGCCGGTGCAACAGACCCACAGTGGTGGCGGCACCGGCAACGGACATCGCAAGCCCAACAGTCAGCGACGCAACTCCAAGCCGTTTGAGCTGGATGCACAGGGTCTGGTGCCGTTGCCGGCCAAGACGTGCTTTTATTGTACGCGCAGCTGTAAACGGGCGCCGCTCATCTCGTGCGACTATTGCCCGCTGTTTTACCACCAGGATTGCCTGGATCCGCCGCTGACCGCACTGCCTGCCGGCCTCTGGATGTGTCCTAATCACGTAGAGAATTTCATAGTAAGTCATCAGGTTGCAGATTGTTTCGCCCACCCTCCCCAAAAACAAAAAGTGTTTCTTGCTCACAATTGAATTTGCTCACATTTGCCACAGGATGCCAACATGTCCAACAGCATTTCGGCCACGGAGCGTGTGCGCCTGTGGAATCGCTTCCATCAGCCGCTTGACCACGAGAACGTCAAGATGGAGTTCTTTCGGCGCGTCAATACGCGCCACCCGCCGTTCCGCACGAAGTTCAATATGCGAGCACGCGCCCACATCGAGGTGCCGGCCATGGTGCGCTACCACTACGAGCATCCGCCGGCGCTGCTGCCCTCCATGCGGCAGACGTTGCGCTACGATCGCGTCAAGCGGCGCAAACAGCTGCCGACCGCTGTCGAGGATATATCCAGGGAGAGTGTCACCGAATCGCTGCTAAAGGATTTGGAGGCGTTGCGCTGTGCGCGTGCCAAATTCCGTGAGATACAACGGGAACTGGGCAGTGCAGAGCTACAAGCCAACGTCAGCGACAGCGACACAGAGAGCGGCGTCGAGCAGCAAACGAGCAGCAACGGACTTGCCGACACGCCCACGTCTGCCGCCAAATCGGAGGCAATCGATGCTGCAGCTAGTCAGAGCGCCAACGATGAACAAAACGAGAGCATAAAACAGCAGCAAAAGCAGACGGCTTCGGAGCAGGCAAAGCCAAGCAGCTGTCCCGTTCAGACCAGTCTGGAGCTTAGCTACGAGGAGGATGACGAAGACTGCAAGTCGTCGAGTTTCGTCATCGATGCGGATCTATGCCACTTGGACGTGGATATCATTAAGAAGCTGGCCCATCAGCGCCTGCAGCAGCTAGTCCTGGAGCATCCCGAGATCGTCACACAGTACAAAAATCGTACGGCAGCACGGCGCCTGCGCCAGTTATCGGCGGGCATGCCGTCCGGAGCGCTGCAGGGCGATCTGGCGCCGGAAGATATGCGTCGCTTCTCGATGCTATTCACTAGTGAAACATCTTCGATACTCGCCCAAAAGAATGGCAATGCCGCCGACGAGGATCCAATGCTGGCGCTGCATCCGGCGCTAGCAACAGCCGCTGCTATTGCAGCCGCCGATGCAGCCGCCGAAAGCTATGTGCCCCGAGCACGCAGTGACACAGAGAAGGCGCACGAGTTGGCCTCCCGGCTCGAGCTGAAGCTGCTTCAGTGCAAGGTGCGGGCGCGGGCGGTGCTGACCCCGCTCGGCGATATGCTGGAGGACAGCCGCTGGTTTAGCACACTGGGCCTGGACCAGTCGATATTTATGCGTTATCGCACACTGTACATCGGCTATGGCGGCCACTACACGCCATCGACGACGCTGGCGCACACGGAGACTGTCGATCTGTCGGCAATCGGATATTGTGCGCACATCTCGCCGCAGCATGCGATTATCTTCTACGATGAGTTCTCAAAATCGTACGAACTGATCAACTACTCAGAGTACGGAACCGAGGTCAACGGCCAGCTATATACGTGCGATTTCACCGAATACGCGCCGACACACGCCGGCAAACGGATGCGACCGGACGACGCCGAACTGAAGCGGCGCGTTGACGATCTACTCGACAAGCGACGGCACATACAGCGCCAGTACGAGAGCAAGCGGGAGACGCACGGCAGGTGAGCGGTTAGCATTAGCAGCAGTATCCTCAAAAAATGACTATTGAAATTCCATTTCTGCACCCAGTAACTGCAATTTGCTATTGAGTGTAATCGATAGAGCTGTTATTATGCAAGTGCTTTGATTTCCTCCAATTATCGATATCAAGTTAATGTTGCTGTG
The DNA here is from genome assembly GCA_004143765.1 of Drosophila melanica. NCBI lineage: Eukaryota > Metazoa > Arthropoda > Insecta > Diptera > Drosophilidae > Drosophila > Drosophila melanica. The sequence continues at coordinate 19,001 of SCDT01000575.1, read as the reverse complement.
TACAGCAAAAAAAAAAAAACAAACAAAGCCTAAAGGCGTGCTCACTACTGGCAAGTGTCATTACGATATAAACAACTGTGTGCTATTGTTCTAAATTCTTTGACAAGTTATCGATATCAGAACACAATTGTAGCACAGGGTGATATTGGCACTGACAGGTGTCATTTTCATATATAACTATGGCATGCTAGTGCTAAAATTTGAATTCTTTCCAAAGTGATCGATAGCGAAACCCAGTTGCAGCGCAGGGTGACAGCACTATCAGGTGTCATTACCGCATAAGCATTATTAAACATAAACAAAACCATTTTTATTTGCTTACTTTTCTCTCTCTATCTCGCCGACAGACTGGCGCCTATTGTTAAACCCGCCTGCCGCTGCCAAACCGCCACCGCCGCCGGCAGCAACATCGTGCCTATGGTATCGGGCGCCTGGGAAGGTTCCGCTGTCCTTGCCCACGGTAGTCTCTTGCGATTCGGTTGCCTCTCCTTTGTCTTCTCGGTGCCATCGACGGAGTTGATGGGCACGCGGCGCAGTCACGCCAAGTGACGCACCAAGTAGACCGGTACCCAGTACGACACATCAATATATACTCCAAGCTGCAGCACCGTAATCTCAGTGATCGATCAGTGATCAGCTGCATCACAAACACAGCCAGGAGCCCAAAATGCCGGGAATATTCCAGCCCCACAAGAGAATAACAAAAAATCCCCTAGAGTTAAAAATTAGTCGTGCCGCCAGACGAATGGCCCCACGATTAAAAATCATGTACGAAATAGAAAGAGAGAGAGCTAGAGAGAGAGTGAGATATTGGAGAGCTAAAAACCGCTTTTGGTTTGCATTATGGAACATTTTTTTATTACATATTTTTATTGCTAGAGGTATCCTTTTTAATCCCCATAATGGTTCTTTCTCATTCAAATTGATCATCTCCTTGTGTAGTTGTAAAAAGAGCATAACAAATAAAACTGTAGGATAAAATGAATTTCACAATTGATTTCATTTCTTCAATTTTTGTTTTATCTAAAAACTGGGTTTAAAAATAATAATAAAATGAGTAACGAGCCAATTAAACTCGCATTTGTGTAAAACAAAGTAATTATAATTAAAAAAAAAATTAATTATAATAATTAAATAACATTTAAGCGCAAGAAATGTTTACAGACAAATTGTAAATGAGAATTGAAATCTATACAAAATGAAAAAGAAACTAAATATATATCCTCAGATTGTATGATGTGTATATATATGCTTGTATTGTATATGGTTGAGCGTGACAAATTAATTGTGTGTGTGTGTGTGTGTGTGTGTGTGTTGGGGGGGAGGAGATTAAGCGGTGCTTTACGTCTAATTGGTAAGGCATAAAAGGAGGAGTATATAAAGTAAGTATATAATATGTACAACAGAATCGGGCCATTCGACAATCCCAGTCCGGAATACGTTCAAGAATGCACATGGCTTATAAAGTACATAAGTACGTACGGCTAGACACGCTAAGAAGTAACTATTGATTATATAAGGGCCGCTGCACAGCCGACCAATGCCGCTCCACACTAGGAATGTGTGATCTGTGCCTCATCCAGCTGCTCCAACTCCTGCGGCTGCTGCTGCGTTTGCTCTGTGGAAGCCGACTTGGCCGCATTGCGGCTGGCGCGCGACCGTTCCCATTCCAGTTTATGTTTGCGCTTGGTGTGATGATACATATTCGACTTGGACCGAAACTCCGTTGGACAGAAGGCGCAGGTGTGCAGCTTGACGCCCGTGTGTGTGGCAAAGTGTTCCTGCAACAGAGAGAAGACAAAAGTTATATCGATATATATACATATATATAAATATAATTGGATAATGGAAACCGAACTCGATTTGCAGGATCTTTGTAAACATTTCTTTGTGAATTTAAAGCTATTTCGTTCGCAAAATTTGTCGGAGTTTTTGTTACATATCTATGTATATATATCTCTGCAAGTATTACTGTTCCCTCGCTTTTCTTTCTGGTTAGTTTCAAGGATTTTTTCAAGGGTTACGTATAATTTTACGATTCTTCGAAAATGGCAAGCTTGTGTGAAAAACAAGTAAACTTGCGTTTCCTTAGCTTTTAACGTAAAAAGTAAAAGTAAATTGAACTCATAGAACTGAGTCAGAGCAAAGCAGTGCGCTGCTAGTTGAATTATGCTCACCTCCAGATAGCGCTTCATCTTGAATGACTTGCCGCATACGTCGCAGGCGTATTTGGCTTTGCTGCTGCAGCGATGATTCTGCCCCGACGACTCGCCGCAGTTGTTGCAGATGGGCGCTGCCTGGCTGGGACTGGACGTTATCGAACTTGGCGTGGGCGTTGCTGTTGGTGTTGCCGTTGCCGCTGGCGTCGTGTTGTGCTTGTTGTGCAGGTGATTTTTAAGTGCGCGCTGGTTGCGCAGCTGCTGCCCACAGATGCTACACGTGTAGGGCTCTGCAGCGGGCAATGCGGGTGCCGGAACACTGGCAGCAGCTGGCGTGCTGCATGGGATAGGGAGAGATCGTACATTTAAACAATTGCTTAATCAAAAAAGGTGTGGGGTATGACAACGCACCTGCTTTGGCTGGTCAACGCCACTGCAGCAGCAGCAGCAGCAGCAGCAGCAGCCGCTGCCGCCGCCGCTGAGCTGGTGCTAGTGCTGGTGCTGGTGCTAGTACTGACCGCAGCCATGGCCGTAAGCAGCTGCTCCTGATGCTGCTGCACAAAGCTGGCGCAGAGGCGTTGCTGTTGCGTGGCGGCCGCCACAACAGCGGCAACAGCATTGTAGTTGGCCAGCATTAGCTCGTTCTCTTTGCACGTCTGCAGTTCGGTCTTAAAGCGTTTCTCGTGCCGATCGGCCAGCTCCTCGCTGCTGCTGTCCTCGCTGGCGCTGTTGCTGCGCTCCGTATGCTGCACCTTTTTGGGCGAGTGCGTTTTGCGGCGGCTGGAGCGTGTGACGCGTTTAACTGGCACTTGGCACGTTTTGGCCACAGTCAGATTAATAGCCTCCATGGGCTCGCACTTGATACTGATAGTGCCGGGCGGTGGCACGTTGGACACAGGCGCTGGCGCTGACACTGAGACTGGCACAAGCGCACTCACCGGTTTTGGCGGTGATGGGGCTGAAACTGGGGGCGGCAGTGGTGCTGATATCTTTAGTATTGGATGCAGTTCTTGCGGTACCATCAGCTCGCTGCTCGGCATATTAATTGCATCCACCAGCTTCTCGTTATTGTCACCATTGAGGCCTCTTTGGATTTGCACATTGTTGTTGCTATTGATTTTGGCAGACTCGCGATCGGCGCGCGCCTTCTGCCATTGGGTAGTGTGCTTGGTCTTGACGTGCGTGTACATGTTGGAGCGGCACCGAAATGCCATATTGCAATAGGCGCAGGCAATGGGCCGATCCCCCGTATGCGTGGCCACATGCTCCTCCAGATAGCGGCGCATTTTAAAGGATTTCTCGCAAAACATGCAGGGAAACTTGTGCGCCGACGCTGCCTTGGGATCAGCCTTAAGGTAAGATTCGTGAAATTCGGTTTCCTCCTTGACTAATGTATCGTAAACAATGGGCGCCTCATCACCGCCAGGCTCCATCTCAATGTCTGGGTCGGGTTCCTGCTCATAATCGGTTATGGCCGCCATCTGCTGTTGTTCGACGTCACCCTCCTCGGACCAGTTAACGTCGCAATCGATCTCCAAGAACTGACTGCACAACGTCGTCTGTTTGTGCTCCACAAGCTTCCAGAAGTTGTGAAAACTCTCGAGTTGCGCACAGCAATCCGTGCAAATGGACGTGGAAATGGCATCGTCCCGCGACAGCTGCGCATGTGGGTTGGATAAGCGATTAAATGGCGTTCGACTATAGGTATGGCTATGACTATTGGAGGCGGGCACAGGTGGCCCAGAGTTAACTTACACAGAGATATAAATGCGTCGATATCAATTGAACCAAATAGTTTTCCGGCTGTTGTATTGTGTTGTCGCTGCCCTCGCTGTCGACGCCAGTGAACAGCAGCACGGCGTTCTGCTCGTCCAGTGTGTTCAAGCACAAACGACAAATCATTTCGTTAAGCAACTAATAGAAATCGACCAACATTTACACTATTTGGACATTTATTTTATTTATTTCCAAAGTTGCGGATGGATCTAGAGCTGACAAAACAATCGATGGCATTACAAGTCACCAAATATCGATTGTGTTTTTGCCAGGGCACACTTCCTATCGATAACAAACACTAGGTAAATACTCAAAAATACCAAAAAACATTTGTAATAATTTTACTATAATGGCCTACTTTAAATTTTGAATTGTTCTCTACATAGACACTAGTCCAGTACGGGTTCGTCAACTTTATACTGTATTGGAAAAACTATTGTTTTGAGGTCGCCATTTAGGAGAAGCACCTCGTAGTGGTAACTATTTGAGACCGCTACCATGGCATTGGGCTTGAAAGGCACATTAATACAATTGAACCGGAAATTTGGAAACCTTGATAGGTTGGCAGCCATGTCGTAGCCCTCGGTCAATTTGCTGGTCCAAATGGAAACAGTATCAAAATCGAGACCCTCTCGATTGCACAGCTTGACAGCTTCGTTAATATTTCGAAAGGTGTTTAGCGTTATTATCGCCGAGGGCTTATTGCCAAAATAGATCTGAGGGAAGTCCATTACAACAATAGGAGATCTCGGCTTCATACGGCCATATTGCTTTTGCTTATCAGATGGATCGAATTCCTCAATATAAACGGTCTTGCACTTCATTCGATCAATCATCTTCAGCGTTTGCAAGAAATTTGGATGCTCGGCAATACGGTTATCCATCAGCTCCATGTGAGCACGTATTTTCCGGTATAACGTTAGACGCAATGGCTCCTGTACAAGTATGCTGGCCACCAGGCCCGTACCGATCGGATGCTTTAGATCCTTGACGACAGCCTCGACAACCTGGTTGATGTTGCCCGTTGTGAAGAGGATCATTATTTGTGGGGCGACCCATTGCTTGTGGCTGCCATCTTCGGGATAGTGAAAGATGTGTCGCTTCACCAAATGGGCGAAGATATCCTCAACGCCTTCCGTTATATTTGGCAATCCCTTAAAACGGGGCAAAACATCGGCGTCCTCATCTTTCTCCGTATTGGCCCCACCTTCGCCGTGATCACTCATTAAGGCAGCTAAACTAAAGACTTTCTCGAAAACTTAAACAAACTAAATATTAATTAGCTTGAGAGCAATGATAGAAAATGAAAATGTAAATAGCTTTACATTCCCATCGGGTCAAAAGAAAGTTTTTAGCCGACTTCCGCTTCCTGGTCAACATGTGTACATAATCATAATTAAAATACTTTCGCTGCTCAAAGTTGCCATTCACCGGAAAGCGCACATTCACACAGACTGCCTGACCGACGGATGGACAGACGGATTGGTGGTGAGTTTGCATTGCCCTGGACGGCATCGAGTATCATCGAGCAAAGGAGGCATTTGGTAAAGGACCGCAACAGACAAACTTTCAATATGGCGCCTTGATTCAGTTAGAATCTCCAAAATTTCAAAAATGCAAAATTTGGAAAATTCGGAAAAGAAAAATAATAAAACAGAATAGAGAATAAAATAATAAAATAAGCTTAACATGAAAAATGTGGGTTAACAAAATTTTCGTTGGTTCAATTTACGGTTCTAGCCAATGTCTTAACTTTATATTCTTTTCAACTTGATTTTGCACACTAGGATCATAAAATACAATTTAAAAAAAATCGTATTTAAATATCTTCACGAAAACTGATTTCAATGCTATATATTTGAGCTTTTAAATTCTCTTTATGTGGCCTTTGCCATGTCTGAACTATTTTACATTACGTTCATTAACCAAAAATTTTAAATAAAATAAAAATTACTTTCCACCAAAATATATTTATAAAAATATATGTGATCCATATTTTAGTTTTAAACATTTTTTTTCTTTTTTAGGTAAGGGTATGCCAGGTTCGCGACGTTTGATTGCTGGTTTTCGTTTTGTTTTGACATTCAATAGGTCGCCGCTGCTGCTTTGCTGCTGTTGCCTTCGTCCATTTGGCGGTGACGGAAGCGGAAGAGAAATAGCATGATGTGTGTGCCTCTCTCTGTGTCTGTGTCTGTGTGTGTGTGCGTTCTCGCGTGCCTGCTTCTGTGTGTGTATAAATAGCCGAGCGACCCACAGGACTCGCTAACATTGCGTGCTTCGCCTTCGCAGAGACGCTCCAAAAACGCAGCGCAGTCGGTCGCCAGGGCGCCAACAAATAGGCAACGCATTATTTCGCCAGGACATGCCAGGACAATAGCACAACAATATGGAGATGTCGGGCTATCAGGATATAAGCGCCTTGGAAAAATCGGTAAGCATTGGGCGTGAATTCGAGACGTGCAAAAATCAGTTTTAAGGATGTGGTTGGCACACCAGGTGGCCAATGCTGGCAGCCAGCTTTATACGATGGCACATAAGCTGCACGCCGTGGAGCGCAGCTTGGACCAGACGGCGATGGAGCAAATGGACGAAATGGAGGTAATGGAACTGCTCGAGTCGATGACCGAGGTGAAGAACGAGTACCAGAATCTGCGCAAGGACATACAGGAGGTGCAGCAGCTGCAGCGTGACGTCAGCACCTCGATACGCTATCAAATGAGCAGCATGCAGCAAACATTTCAAATGCTCAAAAAGCGCATCGCCACATCCCAGCAGCGCCGCCAAAGGGATCAGCGGACACCGAACACCACCGTGGCGGCCAACGAGGCCAATTGAGGCGCAATTTGCGGCAAGTTGCTGCTGTCCTGTGCAGTGCTGCGAGGGCGGGCTCGGCGCGTGGGCGGGCATTAGTTGACCTAGACAGGCTATTTATGAATTTTATATGATTTTTATTGATTTTGCATTCCTGTATCGCGATAGTTCAACTAAATCGCTGTTGCCAGCGCGTGGGAACAAAACAAACAACCCTATATATATGCACCCCTCTATAAACATGCATACATACATACATACATATAAATAACTTGATGAGTGAAGGAGGGCCTCTGTGGTAACCTGTTGCAATACAAACAGACAAGCCGACAAACATACGTGCGTACAGTGAAATCGTGTCAAATTGCGGGGTATTCCTGGAAATCGAACGTTTTTTTTTACCGTCATATGTCTAAGCAATCAAAGATGTACGTGCGTATGTGCTGCAACAACAATATCAGAAGCAACACCAACAATGCTTTTCCTTTCTTTTTTTTGTACCAAATAAGAAACATAGAACAAAATACCTATATATTACTATATATCTACTAGACACACACATATATTCGTAGTAAGCAATTTACTCGATAACTCTGAATACTTTATGAAGCAAATCCAAAATGTCTGAAACCATTTGAAAAGAATGCACTTTTTCAAAAACAAATATTTGCCTTAACATAACCTATTATACTAATTTTTGATATATACACATTTTAAAATATTAAACTTAAGCTTATCATTTCTATTACAATGATAGGCCGTCTTTTTTGTTTTTGATATTTGTTGTTATTAAATTGTATAAGCAATCAAAGTAAGAAATGTAAAAAAACAAGCACGTAAAACAATAAAAATATGAAAACCAATGGTCTTTTGAAAGCGCGCCAATACTTCCGCGAGATGCGCTCTACCAAACGATATTGTTTTAATCGATATGTGCGAGAGCAGCGCTAATAATTTGCACGAAACTATCGATAGATTCAGCAACAATTGTTTTGTAGCACTGCGTCGCGGTCGGTTCGCACTTTAATTCTATATAGATTAGTGTATATATGTAGAAGTTGCGTTTTGAATTGATTAAGTGCAGTTACAAAAATATTGGCAACATTGCCTTTGGGTTTGTGTTCAACGTGGCGCGTAATTAGTGCAGTGTCTGTGTGAGTGTGCGTCTTACAGGTAAGTTAAGAGCGGCTCTTGAGTGTACGTCATCAAGCCCACGTCCAATATCTAGTGCAAAAGAAAACAGCCAAAACAAGCATCAACAGTGCCGTATTACGCATCCGGGTGTTTAGTGTACAAAGTGCCCTTAAATAGTTTGCATATCTCAGTCAAATAAATAATTATAAAACAGCAGCAACAAATAAGTGCCAAGTGCAATTGTCGAGTAGTGCAACAAGTGTTTGCGATCTCGCTTACACTTATTGAATACGCCGCGCGGCGCGCGCGCCTGCGCCTATGCTTTTGTATTATCGTTGCTATAGTTGTTTTCATTACGTTGCTTACGTGTCGCGTCGCAAAATGTTCGCCTCCGCTTACGTATTTGTGCTCGCATTTACGTGCGTTGCCGCCGCCGCCGCCAGCCCGCGTCTCAGCACAGTTGCCCCCGTCCCGACGCACGTCGAAGTAATCGACGAATCCGAAAGCTTTGTGGACAACGCGCATTATCTGAACAATGAGGAAATTGGCGATCTATTTGCCAGACTCAGTCAGGAGTACCCGACGCTGGCCCAAACCTATACCATTGGCCGCACCATTCAGGATCGTCCCATTCACGCCCTTGCTTTGAACGCGCCCGCGCCCGACGGTGACGATCTCTTGCGTCCCATGGTCAAGCTGGTGGCCAATATCCAAGGCGACGAGGCACTCGGCCGCCAAATCGTGCTCTACATGGCCGAATACCTGGTCAGCAGATACGAGCTGAACGACCAAGTACAACGACTGCTTAACACAACCGAAATCCACTTTCTGCCCAGCTGCAATCCGGATGGTTTTGCCGCCGCAAAGGTGAGTCAGCGAATTCACGAGATGAATCAGTTGGTATATTCATGAGTAAGTCCATTGTAGCAACAATTCGTTGAATTGTTACCTTTGCATACAGTTCTAAATGCTCAAAGAGCTGCAGTAGAAAGAAAGGAAGACAATATGTTAAAAAGAGAAAATGATATCCCAACTGCGCGATACCCTTCCCTCCCCAGAACAAAACTAATCGAGCGAAGAACTCTCATTTCGATCAATCTTTTTTGTCAACTGCAAGCCAACAATTCAATTGTATTTTTCTAGCTTAACGATAACGATCATTTTATCGAAAACAGAATATATATCCATTAAAGGTGCGACTTTGTCAATTTTAAATTTGTCAAAAAAGTTTGGTTGCTTTTTGTTTAAAGCTTCCTCAGTTATCCAATAATTCGATTTTCAGTAATTCTAGGCTAATAATAATAAGAGGTATTGTGTTAGGTATAAAACAAAAGCTGTGATCACTCGTTGTTGAGAATTATAATTATGAACAGTTTTATACAGAATTAAGCCTGGAATTCAAACCCGGATGTTCTTTATTCTTTCAAAAACAGTAAACATTAGATAAAAAGTTTTCTTAAATAAAAAGTTTTGCAGTTTTATTAAAACAAAAATACCAAGTTTCATATATTAGACTTAGTATTCATTAAAAGTAGGTAGCACGGGTATATTGGTTTTGTGCAATTTTGACAGAGTGTTTTCATAGTGTACCTTCTTATGGAATATTTTAATGTAGCACTTTAAATAGAAACAGGTGCAGAGCGGCTTTACCGCCAGCAAAAGTGAATGTACTCAACTCAATCAAGCCGCAAAAAGTTGCTGTCAGAAGTAGCTTTATGACTTGAACTCTGTTGCTCCATTTCAGTCCAACTTGTTTGTGCTTGGGCTGTTCGACTTCCCAGCTTTCCCAGAGGAAACTGTGCGCCCTTTCACAACTGAATTCAAACTGAACAGCGTGGCGATCGGCAACAAAGCCGCGCTGCGTGGAGAGAGCAGTAAAAATTAGCTAAAAACTTTATTTGGCCCAGTTTTTTGTTGAACTTATTTGAGGTCAACGCAACACGATCAGCTAATTAGCATCTGCAGATCGCCATCGAGCTAAGTGCTTGTGTATATATTTATAAATCGAGCCATCGCCAAGTGATCCCCACTTGAGTGCTCTCCATTTTGATGGCTTTACTATTTCAATTTTAGTGTATTTGTTGTGAAGTACTCAATAAGCGGCTTGAAGCACTTGAAAAATAACATTAGCTGCTGGAATATATCGAAATAGATGTTTAAGTTACGTGTACATTAGATCAATTGTTGACATAACATAATTCTGCTTAAAATGGCTATTTAGATCATTATTGGCGAGAAAGTCACCGACTACGTAGATACCCTCTATGCACATATTTATCGAAATTTAAAACGATCGATTCTTCCCATGTGTTTGCTTTGCGATGTGTTTTGATATTAATTATGAATGCTAATTTGCGGAGACATAAGTGCAATGCTCACCAAATATAATCGAAGGCCCGTGGCTGAATATCGATATTTATCGATTTTTGGACAAATGTGTAAGCTATTGAAATATAAAAATGATTTGTGCATGACATACTATAAAGTGTCTGGCATATTTTGTGGTTCTTTGTTAAAATCTCTGACGTTCACACGAAAAGTCGGATAATGCTTGCCATAATTATAAATATTTTAACGGTTTAAAATTGTAATCAAACCCTTTTTCTTTTAAATCAATTTTTAATGGTAATGGGATATACCGAAATGAATCGGAAACGAAAGCTAAAGCGCAAAAACTAAATTTAAATCGAATCGGAATGTTATTCGTAATTATCGAGTCATAACTAAAAAGCAGCAGCATGCACAGAAATGCAATCAACTACATATGTTAAATAACACAGATCGTATTTCCATCTTGTACAATACTTTCATTCAGATATACATGCATATTTTTCTATATATACGTATTAATATTATTACAGATACTTGATCCTTCCGCAATTTACTTTTATTTATTATTTATCGTTCATTATTCATTTAAAGTTCAAGTTCATTTTTACACCTGCCAATTCCACCTTAGCCTTGGCCTGTCATCTTCGGTTATGTGCACATATACATACAAAAATATTCTCTTTGCATAAATGCCGGTCATTCATTCATAAATTACATTACATTCCATTCCATTCCATTCCGTTCCACCAAACCCATTGATGCGTTTGCTCATTTGTATTTGTTCTGCCGACGACTTTCTCTCAATTTGTTTTCCTTTCTTATTGTTATTGTGTTATTACTATTTGGTTTTCATAATACCCTAGAACTTTGGTTTTCCACAAATTGAAATCAACTTTTGCAATTATTTTTGGATACTTTTTGCCAATGTCAAACACAATGCGATAAATATAATTGTCTGAAATTTAAAAAAAACCAAAAACTCAAATGAAACAATTCAAGGTACGAGGTATTTTTAATATAGTTAAAACAAACCCAAAAAGATTTTATATAGTTATCTCTCATTTACTTGAATTATGTGCAAAAAGAGGTATTTTATCTACGGCTACCCTGCACGTTTATATTTCGCTTATTTATTTGCCTTTGCCTATGCCACTTTTTGTAGTTTACACAGTGGCGTAGGCAGGGGGCGATTTTTTGGGACTTAAACGTACCCCATCTAAATATTTGTATATTTGTAAGCGTGTAAAAACAATGCAGTAATCTTCGAAAAAGTTAACCATTGTTTTTGTTTTAACAAAATATTGTATAATCCCTCCCAAAAAAAGTCCTGTCTACTCCACTGGTTTAGACAATTTTCGTATCGTCTTTTATCGCTTGGCTTATGGAACTATTATTAATGGGGCCATTAACGCTTTGCAGCGACTCTAAAATCTAATCGCAATATTGAAAGTATAATTGTGAGCAGTCAAGCGGGAAGGAACCAAACTACATACGTTCTGGAACTTGCAGGTGTCAGACTTTTGCGACAGTCGCGAGATGAGATGCAGTCGGAAAAAAATACAAAATGAAAACCAGTTGGGTTATTTAATAAGTGACGCATGGCGCAATCTGTTCCTATCTGACCTTTACAGTGGCAGCCTGATTAGATTAGCCAAGCACACAAATTGGTCGTAACGAATCCTTTTGAATGGGCTGACAGTTTTATGGCGTTCGGTTCTATAAATAAAGGCACAACTTAATGTTGGGGCTTGTGCTAAGCTTGTCGCAGCTGACGTCATGTGTTGCTGCAACTTACGGTAATTATTTGTACTACATATAGCACACACACACGCACATACACACACACACTTATATAAGCATATAGATTTACATGGAACTGGTTTCGAAGGCGCAGCAGTAACAACTACGTCAAAGATGACGATGAGAGCGCAGTTTCTTGCAAATTTGTAACATTGTTTGCAACCGGTTTGTTGTTGCTGCCGTTATACCCTGTACACGAAGATTGCGGGGTATGATAACGCGTAACACTTGTTAACTATTGCTTCTTAATTAATGCTTCAATCTTGAATATTATAAGAACTATTGCTAGCAAATTTGAGAACTCGACTTTTTTATACACTGCCCAAATAGGGCAAAATTTGCTTACTAATTACTATAAAAACTCAATCAATAGCTAGAAACGAAAATTCAAAATTTCTTATATATACTGTAAACAATTTCTGATTTTAGAATTGGTCAGTTCAATACCCTACAAAAATGGATCTTTTAATAAAATCACCATGCATACAAAAATTGATTTGTAAAAACAAATTACAAGCCCAGAGAAGTTTTGCATAATATGAAGAGAGAAGCAATATACGCTAACTAAGAAACTTAATATATGTCAGAGAGAAGCTTTGCTTAATTATATTTACTCAATTATTAGACTTTGTATGGAGTATTTTCTAGTAAACATTTTCAAACTTATACCAAGCAGAGAGAGGCATTACAAATTTATATGCACTTAAATCAATAAAGTGATAACCTTTATTGCCGAGAACACAATTTTAAAGCGACTAATCGAGAGATAGAGTATATATAATCTATTTAACAAGCAATATAAGCAATAATAGTATCAAATATTTGTACACTTAAAACTAAAACACGTAAAACAATGAATAGAAAACTATAATGCAAGTTATGAAGAAAAGAGAGAAGCGTTACATACGAGTATAATAGCTGAGTTGGGCGAGAGTGTTTTCTAGAAATGTTCTGATAAGTATGAAAAACTTAAAATAAAGTGAACACTTTATAGTCAAAGGTTTTCTGTTCTAACATATGTCAAGTTTTTAGGGTTTTTTTTTTCGCGCAAACAAGTTTGCGGCTACGTGCACTTTCGCTCTCGCAATTTGCAAAAATCTATATTTTGATATGTTATCATTCCTCGATGATGCAATCAATTTTTGTTTATCTAGTGTGTATATTTGTGAACGAGTATTGTGCTGTCGGTTACACCCGACTGCAGCATTCTTACTTGATTTATTTTATTTTTGTGGTGTACATACAATTTTGAAAATTCCGTTAGGTGCATTGACAGCTGACTCAGGCATTTTCCATTGTAAACGCCGTACAGTTTTTCCACTGCCACCTCAATTGTTTTTGTTATATTTTTATTTTTGCTGTATCTTAACTACATATTTTATGTAGGCCATGAGTTTGAAGTCTAGCACACTTTTGCTGTTCAACTTTGATATTTACAAACGCCAAACAATGAAGCATTGCTTGAATGGCTTTAAAAAAAAACATATTTGATTATTAAAAATACCCCTGCGACAAGAGAATAAAGAACTTGGGAATTTCCTTATGCAGTTGATAGCAACTTGGCCATGTGCTGAAAAGCTGACCTAATATAAGAAAATTTATTTATATATATGTATATATACTACAATATACAAAATTGACAAATTGGAGCGTCCCCTCGGTTTCAACAGATGTAGAAAACGTCACTCACATCGAGCTCGTATATAAGGTCAGCAACATCCTTCCATATGCTTTCAAGGGCATTTCATCTTCGACACTGCCAACAATAACTGTTCTCTCCCGTTAGTGCAATAATTGTGTTTACGCAGTTCAACACTGATAACGTTCAACTTTGGCATTAGTCAGGGCCAACCAACAGCTGAGTACTTACGACACCAGCATTATTCTGATAAGAATGTTTTCACACTCATACTCTCCTCTCGCTCTATTTGCGTGTGCCATTGTTCTGCCCACGCAAACTGCTAAAATATAATTGAAATTGCTGCTGTGACGTCCGCGGACATTGTTATCGATTTTTATGCCCGCACATTGATATCCTTTGAATTGTTGACATTTGTGCCGCATGCGTTGGCGTAGACAGCGCTGCTAGCGTCAATGCGGCCCGCTCTCCTCTCTCTCTCACACACACACACACATTCCAACTTGCGCAGGCGCCTGACTTGCATCTGGCAACGCCACCCGCACACCGCACGGTCTGCAAAGCTGTGCGCAAATACACACAAAACAAACACAAACAATATGTAATGAAGGAATAAAAAAAAGAAAAAAGAGCAAAATTACAAAAAAAAAAAAGAAATAAAAACTAAAAACTATTAATTTGTGCTTAAACGAAACGTTGTCGCCACAATGCGGCAATAAAAACAAAAGTAGCGGCAGCAGCAACAACAAAACTCGTGACTGACAGCAGCCAACTTCGGAGCTCTCTCTGCCGTGTAATTTCCCTACAATTATCGCACGTCGTCGCTCTCAGCAGCAGTAGCAGCAGCAATCACTGGCAGCGACGCCAGCAGCGGCAGTGGGACAGCAGACCGGCAGCACGGGCTTAAGGCCAATCAACGCAGCAAATTTTCAAACAGTACATTTTTTGAAGCTGAGCCGAAACGAGCGGAGCTGCTGCACAACAAAAACAGGCAATAATTATAACAACGGCAAAGGCGACAATTGTGACCAAAGCGAGCGCTGAGGCACGCGGGCTGCTGTATCGCTTAATTTGCACGCCAGTGATAACTAGCAGCCAGCAACAACAACCACAATAACAGCAGTAGCAACTGGTACGATGATGCAGTGGTTCATAACGGTTTGTCTGTCGCTGGCGCTGATGTCGCTGAGCGCCCAGGGCTATATTATCAAAGAGGACGAAAGCTTCCTGCAGCTGCCGCACTACACCAGCCAGGATCAGCTGGAGGATCTGTTCGCACGCCTCGCAAAAGCCTATCCGGAACAGGCGCGCGTCCACAGCCTCGGCCGGTCTCTGGAGGGTCGCAATTTGCTGGCACTGCAAATAAGCCGCAATACCCGTGAACGAGCCCTACTGACGCCTCCTGTCAAATATATTGCGAATATGCACGGCGACGAGACCGTCGGCCGGCAGCTGCTCGTTTATTTGGCCCAGTATCTGTTGGGCAATTACGAGCGGAGCCTAGAAGTGGGCCAGCTGGTTAACAGCACCGACATCTACCTCATGCCCACCATGAATCCCGATGGCTATGCCCTCTCCCAGGTATGTTCGTGCCATTCTCACCTGTTCCGCTAGCCAAATATCAATGACAATAATATTTGCATTGTGGAAAAATCAATAAGTGTGTAATATCAAACAGCGCCGCCCACGCCGTAGCAAAATTTTATTGTTGTCAGCGTTCGACGCTGCGTCGCAGCTGCGGCCGAAGCTGCGGCTGCGTCTGTGTCTGTTGCGCACTCACGTTTCGATTGCGTTAGGGCACAATTCTCTCTCTGTCACAGTACGCTGTTGTTGACATATTGCAAGTGCTTGTTGCTTTTGCACGAATTCACTTCTACACATAATGTTCATGATTAACCGTTGGGCGGTTGGGCTCTAGTAAACACGCACTGGAATTTAAAACGATACACGCACACACACAGACTTACTGTGTGTATGCTATCGTTATTCATATTGTGTCATTCATCGAAATCATTCATCTAATCACAACATACTGTGTTCAACATTAAATAAATACTTATTCTGTTCGTAAATGCTCCTTTCATAGCCCACACACACACCCACACGCAACCGTACTGTGGTGAATATGCTATTGATATTCTCTTAAATTTAACTTTAAAACCCTTCTACATACTGTGGTAATTTTATCTATTATATTAGAGCAGACATTTAAATCTCTTTTAATCTTTATAATAGGTAGGCGGTAAATAAATATATATTTTGTGGGATTTGGCGTTGAAATTCTCCTTTCGTCGCCCCCACACACACGTAGACACACAAGCATACTGTGGTGAATATTTTAAAGATGTTCATTAGTTAGATTTGGCTTTGAATCCCTTCCACTGTGCTTATTTTATTGATGCTATCAGAGCTGACATTGAAAGCTCTTTTAATCATTACACACAGGTGTGTTGTAATGGTGGTAAAAATGAAATCGATATGCATTATATGAAAACTGTTTAGATTTCATTCCTTGTTTCCTTACCTCCATTCGTAAATCTGCCAACGAAATATGGTAAATTTTGCATTGAAACCCTTTTGGTTACTTTATACCCACCCACGTACACACACACACATTAATTAGCACCTTTAAACATATTGTGGTAAATATGCCAACGATATTAATTCTGTTAGAGATTTCAACAAAATCCCTTTCAGTTTATTTTTACCCACACCCACACTCATAAAGACACGTAAATACATTTATTGTGGTAAAAAAGCCTGTGATATTTGTTCCTTATGCCAGCACAGTTTTTACAAAATGTGCCCTTCCCTTTTTCAAGCATTTTCTGTATACATATCTGCAACAATTTGGCAAACGCCACGCTCTCGTTTTAGCACTCGCGCCTCTTCGCTTAGCTCTGCACGTGTTATTGCATTAGAATTTCCCCCGCTCAGGGATTTTTGTTTGTTTTCTTTTTTTATTTATGGTATTTGTTATTGTTGGTAGGAAGATAGTTATTTGAATGCGCCACTGTACGTGATCGGCCAGTGTGACTAACCTATATATGTATGTATATATATATTTATATGTATGTTTATGTGTGCATTTATTCTGTAATTAGTTTGTTTATGCAATCGTGGTGCGCAAATTGGCTGGCTATCTATCTCGCTCGCTCACTCGCTTTGCGGGCTTGGGATTGATTGACAGTTGTTCCAATTAGATATTGCGCCGATCGGCTTCTGATTGGAGAATCCAGGCTATGTGGCTCTTGTGCCTGGTCCCGTAACCTGATTTTTAATGGGCACTTCTCCCACTTTCAGCAGCACTCTCACTTCTCTCTCCTTTTGCCTTAATTATGGACAATGTTGCAAGAGCTTTGCGGCGATCACCTGACTATCATATTAAATACTAGTTTGGTCAACTCTTCGGCGCGCGTGCTGAATGCCAAATTGCCTGTATAATAAGGCCAGAAGAGAGAAGCATAAATCACGTAATCAATGAGCTAATGAATTAACAACGCACTCTCACTTCTCATATTTCTCACCCGCACACTCTTTCTCACTCATCTCTGTCACTCTCTTTTGCAGGAGGGCAACTGCGAATCGCTGCCAAATTACATTGGACGCGGCAATTCTGTTGGCGTTGATCTGAATCGCGATTTTCCGGATCGCCTGGAGCAACAGCATATTAATCACCTGCGCGCCCAATCGCGACAACCGGAAACGGCGGCTTTGGCCGAATGGATTGTGAGCAAACCGTTTGTGCTCTCAGCCAATTTTCATGGCGGCGCCGTTGTTGCCAGCTATCCGTTCGACAACTCGCTGTAAGTGTGTGTGGCAAGAGCTATAAATCAGTCAAAGCTAATCCCGTTCCTTTCGCAGAGCGCACAACGATTGCTGCGAGGAGAGCCTCACGCCGGACGATCGGGTCTTCAAGCAGCTGGCGCACACATATGCGGATAACCATCCGATAATGCGGCGTGGGAGCAGCTGCAACGATAGCTTCGCCGGCGGCATCACCAATGGCGCCAACTGGTATGAGCTGTCCGGCGGCATGCAGGACTTCAATTATGCGTTCACCAATTGCTTTGAGCTGACCATCGAGCTGTCCTGCTGCAAGTATCCGCCGGCGAGCAGTCTGCCCGACGAGTGGGCCCAAAACAAGCGGCCGCTGCTGCAGCTGCTGAAGCAAGCGCACATCGGCATCAAGGGACTGGTGCACGATCACAGCGGCTTTCCGATTGCCGATGCCACCATCGTTGTCTCCGGCCTGGAGGACAAACCCATACGCACTTCGAAGCGCGGCGAATACTGGCGCCTGCTGACGCCCGGCGTCTACAGCGTCTACGCAGCGGCCTTTGGGTGAGCGCCAGTAGACGTTGCCGTTCCGGCAATTGATCGCGAAATTTACCAATTCCCAATTCTCAATTGCAGCTACCAATCGAGCAATCCACAGCAGCTGCACGTGACCAACGACAATGCGGAGGCGATGCGCGTGGACTTCAAACTGGAGCCTCTTGAGAACAACTTTGATGGTATTAGCAGTTATTACAATCCATACTTTCTTAGGCACTAAATGAGGGCCAACCGCCAAGAGAAGAATCAGCAGCAGCAGCAACAGAAGTAGCGGCAACAAAAGCAACAAAACCAAGAACCATTAGCACCAACAGCACCAATTGCATCGATTGCATCGATTATATTTGCCTAACACTAATTTTAGCATTTGTAACACTACCATTTGTAATAGACCAAAATGCACGCTCGCCACGCCTGCTACGCCTTAAAACAACACAGACACACACACATACACCCTCACATATATAGATTCATATATCTTTTGTATATTTTTGTTCCATTTTACATACATAATTTTTCTATTTAAAATTTTAAAAATATCTCTTTCATCAATTTCATTTTGTCATTTAGTTCACTTGGTTTTCTCCTGCATCCTTCATGCATTAAATTCTTCCGCGCTCTCTTTGCACTACTGCCACAGCTTTTAAGTCTCTCTCTTACTCTCTCGCTCTCTTATATTTAACGCCCAGTATCCAAGTGAATATCAATTTGAAGAGAGACGTCGAAATTTGATTTGTACATATGTATACATAGCTATACCCCAAGGAGTGCGTGATGATGTTAAAACCCAAACCCACAAAAAAAAAAAAAAAAATTGAAAATCAAGAAAACCTGCCCACACGAGCCAATGGCCTTAACACACACACCTGATACCCTACCCTTTCTATCAATTATACATATATATATATATACATATATATGTATAATATTTATGTATGTATATATGTATATATATATATATTTTATATATATATATGTATATATATATAAAATATCTAGAAGCAACTTAAACC
>SCDT01000574.1:0-32966 GCA_004143765.1 Drosophila melanica | reverse complement strand
CTTATTAATATTTTAATATATATAAATATATTTTAGACTTATAAAAATATTAAATATATAAATAATTCATATATTTCGCTATTGTATAGAGCAACCCTCGCTAGTCAAGTTAAAACAAGGTTTCTACTAGTTGTTGTATGTTTTTTTTTCTTTGTTTTTTCGCATTGTTTTCCGCTGCGTCTCATTATAATTGTCGCAATTGCAAACGCAAACTGTGCCGCCTCGTTGCTGCCAGCTGGCTGAGTGCGAGCTACAAGTGCGTATCTTGAGCTGCGTATCTGTATCTGTAAATGTATCTATGACTGCAATTGTAGCTGCCATTGTGGCACTTAAGCTGCAAATGTTGCAGACAATCAACATGGGCAGATTATAGCACATTAATTGGCCACAGTTAGTTGCAGTTGCAGTTGCTGGCTGGAGGAGGCTCAAAGGTATTAAGCCATAAATACACCTGTGTTACACCTGAGAAATATTCGTGTGCGAATTAAACTTGCAATTGGCCATTACGAGCAGCTTGTTAATTGTTTGCTGATTTTTTGTATTGATTTAGCCTGCTGTTGTTGTTGTTGTTGTTGTTGTCGTGTTGCAGCTTGACGCAAAAATTTACTTTTGTTTGCAACTTTCCACACATTTCTCTTTCTCATATGTGTTCGTGTCTCTGTGTGTGTGTGTGTGTGTGGGTTTTTTTTTGTGTGCTGCTGCAGCACTTTTCCTTTTAGCGCACGTTTCGGTTGCAGTTTTTGTTTTTTTTTTTATGGCTTTCCATGAAAATTGCCACAGCAGTTGCCGCGCGTCTTGCGGCGTCGCTTCAATGGAAAATCAAACTGTTGCGTTGTCGTTCAAAACTCGATTTGAGTTGGCACTTTTTTTTAGCTATTTTTTTTTGCTATTTCTGCCTTGTTTTTTAGCTCCCTTTTTTGTTGGGTTGCGCAAATCGTTTAGCGCAACATTTTGTTGTTCGCGTGGGAAACTTCTTCTGATGCAAATTGAAACCGAAATTCGAGCCGAGAATTTTAGCCACAGTCAAATGGCCAATAGAATGTTGCAACGAATGCTGTTGTTGCCAACAATTGATGGCACACTTTGGGGCTTACATTAATCAGCTGCCAACATAACTCGCGGCTAACAACAGTTAGCGGCTCATCGCATAAAACTCGCCAGCCGCAAGTAAAAGTCGCCCCTGCTCATAAATAAAAGTCTGTCCGCCACAGACACGAGCCAGCTGCGGCAGTTGCAACTAACGGGCTCAGTTTAGATAAAGGCTTTATTTATTTTTATCTGCTTAGAGAGAGTATTATTTAAAGTTGGTGTGTGAAGAAGCTCAAATAGAGTTGGAATATATATATATATCTTATTCAGATCAAGCTAAAATGCTGTTCCCGAAACCCAAATAAACTCTCCAATTAAAGTGTAATTCCACATAAATCGTTTGCAATTTCTTTCTGGTCTATTTCTCATAAATTGTCAAAGTGAACTAAAAACTGGTTTGATTTCAAAAAGCTGCTGTAAAAAATTGCTGTTAATATTTGACTCATAAAATATCAAGTATACGTCTAGTGAAACTTTACTTTCTGTAATACACAAATTCACAGAGTATTTCGAGTGCTGTGCAGCCCCACCTGTTGCTGCTTTGTGATTGTGGTTCGCGTTCTGCTTGTGGCCTGCGGCCGGTTTGGGTCGGATCGGCCAGTTAATCGGCGAATAGCTGTCGCTGGCAGCGACCAACTTTTCCGGCATGCGGCCGGAGAACAAGTGCAGTTAAGAGCAGTTGGCTGAATGCTGTTATTCAATATGCATATGCACAAGTATCTGTGAGTAGCTGAGTGTGTGTGTGTGTGTGTACGAAATCGGTTACGTGACTGCGGCATGCAAACCGTTAGATTGCCAGCAGCTGTCGCCGCAGCAAAGTGGAATTCAAAGCTAGAATATCTGACAGCGACCGTTACAACTAAAGTATCTTTACATACATAGATACAGATACATAGATACATAGCTATAGATTTTTTTGGTAGAGTGGTGATTTACGTTTTGTGGTGACTGTTGACTGCTGACGATGCGTTGGTACGTTGGTAGCGAGGCTTTTGTTGTTGTTGTTGTTGTTGTTGCTGATGGGGGGCAGTGCAAGATGTTGTCTGAAAACGCGTGTTTTGGACCTGATTCTTTTGTTTATCAATACACAATTGCTGAGCGGGCGGCACGTCTGAACTTGAACCAAGCGCGAAAGTCAAAATGTTAAACGCGCTGCGATTATGTCAGCGGCTTGTTATTTATTTAATTTAATTATTTAAATACTTGTGTGATATTATTTATGTATATATTTCTTGTATTAAATGCACTGCACAGCTGAATTTTAACAAAAAAACACAATTTCGTATTTTATTTTCGCTATTTTCTTTCGGTTTTCACATTTCACAAAAAATGTTGTTCAACGCGAAACGCGAATCGCGCACGTTTTTATCGCGTTTTTCAACATTTTTCAAGCGAATAATATAAAATCAAAATAAAAACGATTTGTAATTTATTATTTGCAATTTAATTGCAAATTTATGTTTTTTTTTATGTACTTTTGTTGACCGTCGTTTAAAAACCAGTTGCCGAATAAAAAAAAATTTCACTTTGAATGTGGCGCATAAAATCATCAAAAATGCAGAAAGATAAAAAGAGAGAAAGGGGGGAAAGAGAGAGGGGGTCTCGCTGTGAAATTGGGCATGTATGCCAATATATGTTGGACAGCGGAAATGGCCAAAAGCAGCGGGGCCAAAAGCTCAGCTCAGCGCGGCTCAGCTCGGCTCGGCTTGCTTTTTTTTTTTACAGTTGGCCAAAGAAAGAGGTGTGGCCACATCTCATTAAACGAAAAAAAACGAAACGCAATGCAACGCAACGCAACGAAAATGAAATGTTCACTCAAATATTTGTGTTGTGTCAAGTCGGTGGGAAAGTAAGTGGCAGCCACGTTGTCGCACCAAAAAGCGAGGCAAAAGAAATTGCAATCTGTGCGCGGCTGATCTCTCGCATACCTGGCCGACACGCCCTTGCCACATGTGTGTGTGCGGCATGTACAGGTAACTACGGACACAAACAAAACGGACCGGACGGACCGTTGGCAAACCTATCCCAACGGGTTTCGAGCTGCAGCCGCATTAAGTGCAATGGCAAACACAGAATGCGTATCTGTTGAATCTGTTGTGGCTGTCGCTGTGTGTGCGTGTGTGTGTGTGTGTGTGTGTAGCTGGCTGTGGCTTTGTCATAGGGCGTGCAACTGTTTCCTTGCAACCAGCCAACAAAGGCATGCAACAAGTGCGCCTTGAACCACATGGATTGAAAATGGCAAAGCAAACAAAGAAGGAAGAGAAAAAGAGAAAAAGAAAAAACTAAATAAATGTATATAAAAAAAAATAAATGCAGCGCATTTTCCGTGTGTGTGTGTGTGTGTGTGTCTGTGTGTATCTATCAGCTTGCGTTTGAACTGGGGGGCCTTTAACTTGGCCAATAAACGAGCCAAATTGCGACTGTGGCATGTTGCAAGCTCTAAACAAAATGGCTGCCACACCATAAAGCACACACACACACACAACAATATTGTGTTCAATGAACATTGCAAATATTGCAAGGCGACAGTTTTTTGACGTTGATTCCAAATTCCGAATTCAACCTTTAAGCCAAAGCAGCTGTCTAGTCCCATTGAACATATTTTCAGCTTAAAGGTTCATTAAACTGGTTTTAGTTTTATTTCACTTATTTATTTCATTTTTTTTTTTGGTCGTAGCGCACACCCCACACACACATATACACACAGAGACCCAAATGCGATGAGGGCAACTTAGTTTTTAGAGACGGCAACGGGAACGCGACGTCCGCTTTGGTTATATTAGCATATTTCTTTGCCATAGAAATCTCACAACAAAAATATTTTCGATTCGCTAAACATTCCACAAGAAACTCTTCTCTTGTTTTCCGTTGTTTTTTTTTTTTTTGTTGTGCGGAGTTTTTTTTTTATCATTTGCTTTAACCGTTTGACAATGTTTTTGTTTGTGCTGTGTTTGATTACAAACAATTCTTTTCATTTACGTTTCGCACACTAATTTGTAGACTTTTCACTTCTCTTTTTGTTTTTTACAATCTCTGTTTCAATTTCAATTTTTTTTCTGGCCTAAACCGTAGCGATCCGCACTTGTCCGGGACGCCGACGTGTCAGTTACGTTCGAAACGCGAGCTATGACTGGCGACGGCGGCTGCTGCCAACGCGACTCAGAGCGCTGCTCAGAAAATACAACCAAAAAAACTTGTCCAACAGGTCGCTCACAGCAAGTGGCTGAGCGCGCCGGAGCGTAAAAGAGCGCGGCAACAAGTGATCAGCGGTGGGAGAGCGCGTGCACGATTGAGAGCGCAGCTTGTGTAAAGACCAAAATCTGTCAATCGTGGAGAGCGCAGCTTTGTTGCTCTCGAGCGAAGTAGTCGAATTCGCCGCACTGTGGTGTGCAATTTCGCTGACTGAGTAAAAGCTGAGGGCAGTTCTTGAACTTGTGTGCTTATAATTAATGTGCATAAATAAATTGTGCTGCAGTACCCAAATTTATTAAATTGCATATTATACCTCCCCAAAGTAAAACTTTAAGAAACCGAGTTTTATCAAAGTTGCTAATATTATGTATATGAGTCATCGACGATAGTTTTTTTTTATCGTTATTTGATGCATTTTTAATTAATTTAACATGATCACACAGAATTTGATCCTCGCCAAAATGTGCTCGCTTTTACAACTTTAAATAACTGTAGTTTTTGGTAAATGTGTATAAAAATTGCCATCGATCATTAAACTTGGAAAACACACTTCAAATCTAAAGTAAGCATGCCCAATTTGGGCTGGCATCGCATCCGCATCACAAGAATGCCGTAAAAGAAGATCTTGACGCCCCCGCTTCAAACACTTTGTTACGTAATTGCTGTCACTCACCTGGTACAGTTTCTCCATTGAATGTGATTTGCACGGTGTGCGTGCCGTGTTCGTGTGGCGTGAAGCTGGCTATGAAGCGCTGTCCGCCCAGCGAACGGACCGACGAAGTGACGCGTCCGCCGTTCACAAGAATTTCCAGATTGCCGGAACCGGCTTTGGAGCCGTCAATTTCGAATTCGACGGGTCGTCCGATGGATCCATTCGGTATATCCTGTACGCGTATCGCACACGCACCTGTCGCATTGTTGTCTATGGGCCGAAAGCGCGAGAGCGAGCTGTAACCATAGCCGGGACCGTTGCCCGGACTGTGACCGTTACTTTCGGTGACCACGTGCTCGCTGGACTCCTTAACGGTTTTCGTATAGCCGCCGGATCGGTCCGTGTAAGTGTTGTTCGAGTGAGACTTGACGGTGATGGCACTGGGTCTGCATGGGTAAGGAATTATTAGATAAATATATAGTATATATAATATTTATATTAATGAGTGATTTTACTTGTAGCGATCCACGTCGTCGGGCGAGTCGCGTCGATAGTCCGATTGTTGTTGTTGCTGCTGCTGTTGTTTGTGCAGGGCAAACTTGTTGTACTGCGTGTTGCGCTGCGTCTCGTTGTCGAGATCCGGACGGGCGTAGTTTAGTTCCGTGTTCAGTTGCGTCTCGGTCATGTTCGCCAGCGATTCGAGCGAATTGTGCGAGAGCATGTGCTTGGTCTTGTTGATCACATCCCAGCTATCGCGACGCGCCGAGGCCGGCTTCAGCGAGGAGACGCGCACATTCGAGGAGTGATCGATGCGCGGCTCCGGCGATCCAATGCGACGCATTCGCTCCGCGGTTCCGTACAGCGACGGACTCGCGCGCACATTCGTATCGGTTACATAGTTCGAGCTGGATTTGTACGTGGACGATTTCTCCACACGCGTCGATTCGTAACCGTTCTGCAAACGCGAAAAGTTTAATTAGTTAATTGTGATTTGTGAAACTTGGTGGATTACTCACCTTGGTCACCGGACTGCCAATGCGATGCGTGGCCGTGCTGATATAAGCATTGTTCGGCGAATAGCGTTGCACCGGCGACGCGGACGCCAGCCGCGGACTGCTGGTCACGTTCCGCGTGGAGCTCTCAAACTGATTGGATGTCTTGATGGTCAGCGGACTGTGCGACGAGTGCAGTTCGCTGGAGCGCGTCTGTGAAAGAGAACAGAGATGGAGCTGGGGTGAGTACCTTGTTTTGATACTAGTGATAAGACACATATCGAGCACAAGTTGCTGTTCTTTGGGATTTTAGTTACATTCAGTGTGGGACTAGGTATTGGACTGAGCGAACTGGTCAGCTGCTGCTGCTGCTGCTGGTGCCGCTGATAGCTGCTGCTGCTGGCGGTGGTGGTGGTGGTCAGTTCGCGTTCCTCGCGTGCCGGCGACAGCTTCGGCTTGCTAATAATGCGCCGCTGACTGTAAAGTTCGTTCTCCTTGTCGTAGTAGTAGTCGTTCTTGGTCGAGCTGCTATTCGAGGTCTTCGAGTCGCGGCGACCGTTGGCCGCGGTTTCCGTGTACAGGTCAGTGGAGTTCAGATATTTCACAGTGGGTGAGCCGCCAGACGTTGGCGGCAGGGGCGGTGTGGGGGAGCCGTGGTTCAGGGTGTCCTGTCGAATGCAATTTTGAGTGTGGGTGTGTGTCAGGGGTACAAGGGTGTGTTTGTGTGTGTGTGTGTTAGCCAAATATTCAATTTTGATGTGCATTGTGGTTGGTTGGTGGTGCAAAGCATTAACAAGGAGCCCGTGCCGCGTGCTTAAAATGAAATAAAGCTGATCCTGCTGCTGATGATAATGACTTACCTCGCTCTCGCGCTTGTAGTACCTGGAGCTGGAGGTGTGGTAGTCGGTTGTGTCCAGCTTGGGTGAATACTGCGGCGAATAGCTGTTGGTGCGCTCCGCCGTGTTGTGACCGTGCAAATCCCGGCGGGACAGCGACGCATTCCGGTAGTCGTTGTGACGCGTGTTGGTCGACGAGATGAAGTGCATCGAGGGGCTCTCCGAGCGGTGTTTGCTCTCGTGCAGCGGACTGCTGCGCGTCTTGCCCGAACGACCCTTGGTGCCCACGCGCATGCTGCAGGGAATCAAGGATTCAGCGGGTTGGATCAATCAGAGACTGTGTGGATTACTTACATGAAGGGGGAACCCTTGACGTCGTAGCCATTGAAGTAGATGTAGACGCGATATTTGCCATTCTGGCGTGGCATAAAGGTCACCCGGTACTTGTTGTCGACGATCTTCTCCACGGAGCAGACCAGCGAGTGCTTGTCGTGAACGATGTCCACGTGCAGCTCCCCGTTGACGCCGACGCCGCGTGCGTCCACCTCGAAGGTGTGGGCACGCAGCGGCATTGCGCCGTCGAGGCCGTGGACAGAGACGCCGGAGGCATCGAACACGGCACAGGTGAAGGGTCCGCCTTGGATGTGACGGCCCTGATAGGTGATGGCTATCTCCCAGATGCCCGCCTCATCCGGCTTGAATATGGCACTGTGTCCCTCGTCGATCTTCTTCAGCGGGCAGTTGTGCGAGATGCCCGTCGGCGAGACGGCCGTGACCAGGATGTCCTCCGTTTTGGGTGCGCCCGTCGCATTCACCAGCACCTCGACCAGGCTGCCCAGCGCACAGGGCGCCATGCCAGGCGGCGCCACCTGCATCAGACGCGGCAGCACCCGAAAGAAATGTCCGCCCAGACTGTCCTCGCCAATCTCCACCACAATCTCGTGCATCCCATAACGCTCCGGCACATAGACGCCCTCGCCGTGGGCATTCAAGCGCACCGGCTGACCGGGATGTCCGGATGGGGGCACCACGTGGCAGCGCACCGAACTGAGGCTGATGTCCCGCGACAATACATCGATGCGGAAATGCGTCTGCGTGCGAAATGCGAATTAACAATTAATCCGGACAGACAGACAGACAGACACACACACACACACACACACTGATGGGAACTTACCGGTTCGCCCACGCGGCCGGAAGTGCTCTCCAAATACACGTTGACCAGGTCGGAGAGCGGCGGCCGCGGCGGCACCCACTGCAGATGCGCCGCATACGCCATGATGCCCAGATGCTCCACTTCCGGATTGGCCATATCCTTGGCCGTCAGTATGGGCTGCACGCCCAGCTTGGCGCCCGCATCGACCGCCTTCCGTATATTGTTCTCGTAGTGGAATGGATCGGTGCTCAGCTTATCGGGCGCCGGCGCCGAGCCGCCCAGTCCCTTGATGATTTCGCACAGCACGCGTCCATCGTTCCAGTCGGTCTGCAATGCGACGCAATTAATAGTTAAACCAATTGCAATTAAGTACGCAATTAACATTAAAGGCGCGCCACTTTACGTGCAGCCAGTGTTGAACAATTGCAACAGTTGCAAGGACATTTCATTTACGCGATGAAATGTTCGAAAAAAAAAGTACTTTACACGCGATTAAAATAGAGAGGTATTTGGAATAAGAGAGAATAGAGAAAGGGATGGAACGAATGAAAAAGAGAAAAGGTGAGATATAGAAAGAGAGAGAGTAGGAAAAGGGAGGAGTGAAAGATAGAGGGAGAGAGAGAGAGTGAAGAGAGAGAGAGAGAGAGAGAGAGTGAAGAGAGAGAGAGAGAGAGTGAAGAAAGAGAGTGAAGAGAGAGAGTGAGAGAGAGAGAGTGAAGAGAGTGAGAGAGAGTGAAGAGAGAGAGTGAAGAGAGAGAGTGAAGAGAGAGAGTGAAGAGAGCGAGTGAAGCGAGAGAGCAAAGAGAGAATGAGTCAAGAAGAGAGAAAGAGAGAGATAGCGAAGAGAGATAGAGAGAGAGAAGAAGACGAGAGAGAGTGAAGAGAGATAGAGGAATAACTAGAGAGAGAGGAAGAGAAAATGAGAGAGATAAACAGGAAAGTGAGAAAGAGTGTAAGAGAGTGAGGAAGAGAGAGAAGGGGAGAGCGGTATAGTTACTAAGATAGAGAGTGAAAAAGAGAGAGGGAGAGATGTGGGGAGAGAGAGAGAGAGGATGATATATAGAGAGAGAGAGGATGAGATGGAGAGAGAAAGAGGAAGAGATGTAGAGAGAGAGAGAGTGAAAAATAAAGAGGGGGGATGTAAGAAGAGAGAGTGAGAAAAAAAATTAAAAAGCACAATGTTACAGTTCCGAAAAATGACACTCTACTAAAAATACAAGAAACCAGTAGTTGCTACTTGAATTCATGAAAATCGCATAGAACGGCGGTGTTAATAAAAGTACATTAAAAGTACTTTTAAAGTCCCTGCAGCAAATATGTTAATTGTGACACGCACAGAAGGGGACTTTTCTGGCCACATTCTTTTATGTTCTTAATCAATGTAGTTGCTTATACCGATTTATAAGAACAGTGTTAGGGTATTTAATGTTCGGCAACGCTGTTGATTTACTCACCGTAAAGTTCTTGACGGGCTCCTTGACCTGGGTGTTGACCCAGCGCATGGTGGCATTGTAGCCGGGTCCGCCGGGCTTCATGAAGTACGACAAGTAGGTCATGCCGGAGAGCTCGTCCAGCCAGGGCGAGGCCAGGTACTCGGGCTCCAGCACCTTGGGCACACCGAATTCGCGCTGCGCCAGATTCATGGCGTTGGTGCAGTTGCGCACACTCTGACTAGGATCGAGACTGCGCCAGTGGGGAAACAGGCCCGGCTGGCAGTAGTCCAACAGTGCCGCCAAATTGACGCCGCTATTCCAATCGGTGGTCAGATTGGTGATCTTGCAGTCCGGCAGCGCCGCCTGCAGCCAGGCGAGCATCAGCTTGCGCGGCGGGAACTTGCTGCGTCCGATCTGGTAGCGCACAATCAGCGACCAGATCAGACCCAGTATCAGCTTAACATTGCCATTGACAATGTCCACGTTGCCAATGTTCACCAGCTTAATGTGATCCGCCTCGATCGACTTGAGCGCGGTCGTCGCATTCTCCAGATAATGGTGCTGATTGGCCGGCCGCCGGTTCCAGGACGGCTTCAGCGGACGCGTCTGCAGACTCTCGACCAGCGCACACAGACAGGTGCCGTCGCAGAAGTCCGTGGCCCAGTCATGCACCTGTCGCAATCACAGGTAGAAATGCGAATTAGTTTTTTATTATTATTAATGATGAGCGAATAATAGCATATACCCAGTGAAAATGGATAGAAAAAAAGGGTGTATTGGTAACATGAAGTAAAAATACTTTAAATAAATACTGGTACTATATTAACGGTGTAAAAGCTTATAGTCATATATTATATATATATTATTCTAGATCCGTTAGTTAGTCAAAAGTTCTTCCCAAAATCGATGAAAATAGATTTTACAAAATTCAAGCGGCTACATTTTTATGTATTTTTTGTAGTTAACTTTACTTTTGACAGGGTATCTTCTAGTCGGGCATGACTAGCATTTTATTTGTATTTTTTTAATTCATTGCAACAATTTGCTGGCGTGTCTTTCAATGGGCCTTAATTAGCATTGTCTGCTGGTAGCTATGCATGTTCCTCCTAATGTAGCTACATATCTGCTGCTGCTGCTGCTGCTTGTCAGCCAACTTTCATAATGGCCAATCAACAGCAAAGGCACAACAACAACCGCAACAACAACAACGTTTTATAAAATGTAGAGAAGCCCGCTAGTTGTGGCCCACATTGGGCGTGCACCGCCTTCGATGGGCGACTTGGCTGGCAAATAAACTCACACGCCAAGTTAAAACTGAACCTGAAGCTGATGCTGATGCTGATGCTGTTGCAGTCGCTGGATCTGGGCTGCTGCCGATGTTGGTTGGCTTTCTTCGTATGCGTCTTTGCAATTTTAGCATTTGACATAAAGCTTTTTATCTGGGAGTTGTCAGCAGCCGGCGAGACAATCGCGTGTCTGCTGCTGTTTGTTTGTTTTCCGTTGAAAATATTCTGTGGCCATAAAAATCTTGCAGTTGTTGTTGGGGGGGTGTTATCCACCCTATCCTTGTTGTTGTTGTTGTTGTTGCCATGTGCACGTAACCTTTAAATTTGCAAGTCTTTTGACGTTTTACGATATATGGCTGCATGCTGGCGCTTTACGAGAGTGGATATTATAAATATGCGTTCATAAATTCCTATTGTCTGCTATGCACAAAGTTTTATGTCATATATCCTCGGGGCGAACATATGTGTTGAGCCGAGCACAAGGCGAGTGGGAGGCCTCCCCCTTTTGGTTTTGCAATTTAAATAAAGCTAGGCTAAAGTTGATGTTAATCGATTTGCGTTTAAGCAATGTAAAACTCTCGATTTAAGCGTGTCTGAAGTCTTTGCTGATTGGATCAATGGGAAAGCATTTTATTTTTTTTTTTTTATATATATATACAAATAATCCTCTTTCGTGTGGGCATTTATTCATTAAATGCAATTTGAGTTCTTTGAAATGTATAACAGATAATTACGATTATTTGATTGTGATATTAAACGGCTACTTAACGGTTGTTTATCGAATAATTAATTGGATCAACGCGAGTGCAATTTAAATTT
The DNA here is from genome assembly GCA_004143765.1 of Drosophila melanica. Taxonomy (NCBI): domain Eukaryota; kingdom Metazoa; phylum Arthropoda; class Insecta; order Diptera; family Drosophilidae; genus Drosophila; species Drosophila melanica. The sequence goes on along the minus strand of SCDT01000574.1, from coordinate 21,511 downwards.
GTTTTTAACCAACACAAAAAAATTTATAAAGTGAAATTTAAAATTTAAAGTGCAAAAAAAAAAATTAGGCTAACACAAAAAAATATAAAACAAGGCAGTAAAAAATGTATGCTAGAGTTAATTAAAATGTGCTTTATAGTGTATCTGACATATCTAGCTATATATAGCTTTCCTTACTTGTTTTTTTTTTGGTATTACATTTCGTTAGCCATAAGCTAGAATATAAAATGCACACTTGGCAGTCTCAATTTGGCATTGTGACCTAAATCTTTCAGCCAGGTTTTGTGTTTTTGAAAATGTATTTAAGGCTTATTGCCATTGGCTGGGTGCTCAATTTGAGCTGCGAACTCTGCCCGTTTTTGGAGGGCTGCGACCTTGCCCCAGCTGCCTATTTGCTTGCTTGCTCGGCTCTTCTCTCATTTTTCTCATTTTTGTTGTTTATTTTTTTTGGCTGTTCAAAATTTATGCACAAGACTTGAAAAATCTGTCGTTGACTTTTGTTTTGTAACTCGGAATGAGTTTCAACCGATGCTGTTTTTTATTTATATATGTATTTTTTGTTTATTAACTTATTTTCTGTTGTTGTTGTTGTTGTTGTGAGTTGCGGCCTTGGCATTCATGCGCCCAAATATGGTCAGTTCATGTGTGAGAAATAAAATAAAAAAAAAATAAATGCACAAAGGTGACTCGCAGTTGGCTTTCGAATTGACTAATGAAATGTATGCGACGAGTGCATGTTTGTAATTGTAATTATTGACCGACGCAATTTTGAAATGTCGCCTTCGAGTGAATTTGTTTTCTGAGTATCTTTGCCATTGAAGTCGTCGCACTCGGTTCGTTTGTGGGCGTTGCGTATACGCCGCGTGGGCGACTCGAATAAGTCGAGTCGAGTCGAGATTTAAGTTATGAGTTTTATGACTGTACGCGGGGTGGTGTATGCCCATCTAAGGCAGTTTTAAGGCCTTGCGGAAGAACAACTGCAGGCCAGTTCCCAGGCCCTGCTCTGCACTGCATTGATTTACTGTTCTATTGTATTTCTATATAACTATATATATATACAGCTTGCAATCGATAGTTCTATTGACTGCCCGACCCATTTGCTGAGCTCACCAAGCGACATATTGTTAATTGTTGCGCTTCAACGATCGCCTGCCTGTTAGATAAGCCCAAGCCCATATATACTACATATAAATACTATATATATATATCTGTGTATATCTCACCTGCATGCCCGTTTCGCGCAAGTGCTCGTTGACCCAGTTGCGAAAGGTGTTCGCCTGGATTTCCACCCACAGATCCTCGTTGCCGCGTATATTCATGCCCTTGGCAGCGGTGCCTTCGGGACTGCGCGCGACCAAGCCGGCATGTGTGATCTTTTGGGTCTCGGTGGTGCCATCTGTGTTATGCTTGAGCAGACCCGCGTGCGTCACCTTGGCGCCCTTGATATCTTTGACGTCCATTTTCCGTCCACTTCACTTCACGTCACTTCACTTTCGTTTCGATTTTGGTTGCCTTTGTTTCTATGCACCTTTGGCTGCCAATTGTTTCATTGTTTTTTTTGTTTTTTAATTTGATTTAGTTTAATGACTATCCGAAAAAGAGACGAACAAATAAAATTCTATTAAGTTGTTAGTTACAAAAACGCGATTTCGATATTGAATTTTGGTATCCGAACGCACGCGATCATTGCCCAATGCGAACTGACAGTGGCTGCCACTTTGGGGCCACTTGCTATCTGGCCAAAACAAACAGCATGCGAGCCAGCTTGCTGCAAAAACAATGACGTCATGCCAGAGCTTAAAGCTCGACTCAGTAAAAACAGCAACAACAACAACAACAACAGCTACAAAAATGTGGGCATGCGAATCCGAATCTGGCTATAGAAAAACTGGTTTCCAGCGTTCGTTCCAAGCCAGAGCGAAGCAAGCCAAAAGGAAAATTGAAAAAAAAGAGTCTGACAATAAAATTCGAAAAAAAAACAACAGAAATTCACTTAGTTTGGAATTTCGCCGCAAAAAAAACACAAACTTTGCGATCTCAGTGCGGTGGGCAGCGTCTAATAAAAAAAATAAAACAAATACAAATAAAGAAAAAAATTTGAAAAAAAAAAACGTGTGTGGTTGTTTTGTTAGCGTAGCGTAGGAAACTGTAAGTCTTTCACAACAGCCACAGCCACATCGAGCGTCGAGCGAGTTTAGAAGGCCGTCAAGGTTTTTGCCTACAGCCCATAGACCAGCCAACAACTGTTCGTTTCGGCCCGGTCTGGGTGGGTGTCGCACTCTGACGCACTGTCTTAGTAGCTGAAAACTCTCTCGGCTAGACAATTGCAATTGTCTGGGCGACATCATTGATCATTGTCGACAATTTCACTCACTTTTACCGCTGGCATTTCGACTTGGCCGAATTGAAAGCTACTTGCAATGCGCTAATTGGCCTGGCTTGACAAAATGCTGCCAAAACACAAACTGACGACAGCTGGACAGCATTTGCATTTTTGGCACAAGACAGCGAGGTGTCTGAAGTGCAAAGGCCTTAATTATCGGAAATCCGGTTTCACTAGATCAGCATTCGTACTAACTTGGCCATTTATCATATTCATCAAACACCGAAAATTTGCTTTTTATTGAGAAACAATTTTTGTGTGTTGAACGTGCTTACTTAATTTGCCGATGACATCACGCATCTTCCATGAAAACGCGACAAGTTGAAAACAACAACAACTGAGAATTCTCTAGAGAAGAGTGCTTAACTAGGCAATACCCTAAAATATTGTTAATTAATAGCTTTTTTTGTTTAGATTTATAGCTATAACATTTTTATTTATATTTTTGATGCCATTAAATGTCTTACAGAATGCTTAATTAGCATTACAGTTATATAACTGAAATTCACACTGTTAATTGAGTTTGGCATTCTGTTAATTAATCCTACATTTCTGTTAAGTGCATTCAACAGCAGCTGTATAATGTTAAAGTAAGGCAATAACTAAATCAAATCGATATATGTCATCAGACTTAATGATACCCTGTCTGTTCAACAATTTTGTATCTACAGGGTATATTAACATTACAAATTGCATAAATTTAGATAGACAGCAAATAGTTGGAAGTAAATTCCACACGCTAAAACGGTCAACAGGCTGTTTTTTTTTGTTTTAAGGTCGTCAGCGAAATGAGTTATGGATTTATGTGTTCGTACATGTGGAATGTACTATATATTGTACCATACATATATATATATATTGTGCTATATATGACTAAACTGAACTGAACTGTAGTCAATTGTTCAATCTGTTGTTATTGCTGTTGCTGCTGCTGCTGATCTCATGTGACTGCAATTGGCATTGGCAATGAACCTGGTCGTAATTAGTTGGAGTTAATGAGCACGCGTTCTAAATCGAGTCATTTACTGGAACAGCGGCGGCACTTTTCGCAAGGTCATGGGAATGGACACAGCCCGAACCCATGAAGTTTTTTAACCCAAACAACAAATTTCAACTTTAACTCGAACAACTACACAACTGCAATTGAGGCAATGCGAAGTTTGCACAGTTGGTCAAGCGAGCAAACAGTCAACGAAAGTGTTTAGCTAGTTGCCCCATTTGTTTGCCGTTTTCAACTAGCCTTGTTTTTGTATAGTTGTTGTTGTTGTTGCTGTTGTTGTTGTTTGTTAACATCTTTAACGTGACTCAAGCGGCTTGTTTGAGCTGAACAATACATTTTGCGTACACGCCCAGTTTTAGTTTTAGGGCCATGCCATTTACATTACGTAAGCATTTGAAAATATTTTAGATTGAGCCACTAAATCTGGCACTGGCCAAGCTATTCGTATTTTTTTTTTGCAACTGCATGTGTGGGTGTTTTTTTTTTTTGATTTCTCTCTTTGCTGTGTGGCATTTTTTACACATTTTTCGATTCGATTCGAATTCGATTTTGCTGTCCGAAATTCGCCTTGCGAGAACACCCACACAAACACACACAACCCCGGAGGGGATCAGCCAGGAGGGAGTCGCAGTCGGCACCCACATTCTGCTTCTAGCTGATGTTTTGTGTGGTGGTTCAACGCCTCGTTCTCAACGTGGGCGCTGTTTCAAGTTTGATTTGTGCCAAAAGCAAGCGACAAATGCGCATTGAATTGAATCGAGAATGATTTTTATAGTGTGAACAATGAACAATGTAAAATACGACACTTTAATGCTTCAACAGAGCCAAATTACAACTTAAAATAATAATAAGACGAGTTTCTAATTAATGCGTGGGCAAAAAGTCAGTTCGAGTAATTAAGTAAATTGGGATTTAAAGAGTTCAAACATATTTGGGGCATACTCAACAGAGCGTAAAAAATTATTCCACCACTTCTCAACTATTTCAATGCAGTAATTGATATAAATTCAGTTAACTTTTATAATATAATCTTTCGGAATTTTCATATTATTCAGTGAATATTTGGGTATATCTGTTATCAGTTTACTTTGGCAACTTATTTAGATATAAATAAATATTTATTAAATGCAGCATTCATCTAGTTCAATATTTAGTTTTATATCTTGGCAAATTTAGTTCTTAGAAAGAACTCAAAAAAATACTATAAAATTACTATTGATCAATTTGTTAGGAAATATACCAAAGCATTAACAAAAAGGAATTGATTTGATTTGTTTCATAATACATTCGATATTACTTTGATGTCCATAAAAATTTCAGCTGTCATTGTCTATATAAGCATTATTTATCTATAACTTGGCTTTTGGACACGCCTTGAGCTAACAGGCAGCTCATTAACGTCGCGTTTCCTATGAATTGTTGGCAAGCGAGCGTTTATTTTTGGCAGCATTTATTGCTGTTCATAAATAGAAGAGAACACACCAACACACACATACACACGCACACACACCGCACCGCACGCTTCAAGTTTGTGTCTTCAGTCATTTGATTTATGCCGTTAGACGTCACCAAAGCGCAGCCGTGTGTTCTATTGTTTTTGCTTTCTTCAATTATTTCTCGTTTTTAATTTTTGCTCATTACAGTACACACTCGACTTAAAGCACTTAAAAAAAAATAAATTGTGTGCCAGGCAGTCCATAACAGCCCAATTACCATTAACTAACTGCAACTGAATGCGGCCCAAACAGAAGCACAGAAAAACTAAAAAAAAAAAAAAAACAGCTCAACTAAAAACCAATCGCTAAAACCAGATTCAGATAGATTCCAATGAAATAGAAAAATATAACTTTCGGTTTTTATAGTTGTTATTGTTGTTGTTGATTTAGCTACGGCATTACGTAATGGGCCAACAAAATGCAAATCGGGCCAAGAAATATTTTGAAGACAACGCCCGCGCTCGCGCGACTTTTGGTATTTGCACGCCCAGCAAAAAAACTAATGTCTAACTAGTCAGTTCTTATATTGTGATCATATATATACATATATATTATGGTTATTGTGCCGTTGCTTTGTTCACACGGCCGCATTTTGGTTCACGTGCTTAACACGAATAATCAGGCATACAAAACATATATATATATATACATATATAATATATATGTCTGCCTAAATTGTGGCCTAAAAATTAGAACAGCACGCAACGCTTCAGTTTTGAGATGCGAGCAGAGAATCTCGTGTAGGAACAACGTGCCAAAGAGCAAGACAAAAAATAAGTTTGTATCCGTGTGTGTGTGTGTGTCTTAACTTGGCTAAAAACAACGCACAGCGTCGACTCGTTTAAGTTATGCACAAATATTAAATTATGCTCGAGCGTTGGTGGAAGGGCGCGGGCGTTAGAACGCGGTGCACTTGAGTAGTTATTGTTAGTTTTATATAAAGTTAGTTAGAGCCAACTAAAGCGACGGCCCAAACGCGGTTTATATATTTTTATGGCATTTCTCGTTAGGGCGTTTTTTTTTTTTTTATTATTTTTAGTTTTAGCTCTTTTTTTGTTTCGTTTTTGTTTTTGTTTAGCACTTGCTGCTGCTCGCCTCGTTGTTGCCTCTTCTTACACTTTGCTCGTCGCTGGTCTCGTTGTCTGTTGCGGTCGGCACGGGACGGGTAGCTGTGGCTTACTGCAAGCCCGTTGTACTGTTTTTTTTTTTGTGTTTGTGTTGTTGTTTTAGTTTTAGTTTGGGTTTTGGGTAAACAAACACGTCCAGCGCGCACGAGTTGCTCACAACGACTGAACTACGTAGCGCGCTTTAAGCCAAGTTTCGGTTTCGATAAAACGAAAAACAACAACAACAACAACGACTAAAAATTGTTTCCAGCCGCAAAAGCTTTAGGCCGCAACTGGAAGTCTGGTTAGTACGTCATCGTTTCCACATTGCGATCTTGGCGTGTTTTGCTTACCAACTTTGTTGCGCTTCTGTTTTGGGCTCTTCATTCGCTTTTAAGCATTTACTCAATTGTTGTGGTTGTTGTTGTTGTTGTTGTTGGGAGTTGGCTCGTTTTCCGTTTACGAAACGCATTTGGGTTCTGAAGTTTTCTGTTGTTGTTGTTGTTGTTGTTCAACTCTATTGTTGGATTTTTTGGTTTTGTTTTTTAATGGACTGCACGTTAATTGTCGATGACTCTGTGGTTTTTCTCTTGATAATTGAACAATTTGCGGCTTATTTCAAAAGTTATTGATTATAAAACGCAGCTTGAGCAATAACCGGCGCCCCCTTGAACCCACCTTACCCCTTCCCCTTACTTACCGCAGGCCAACCCCAAACCATAAAGAGAACACAATGGGTTTTCTTTCATTTCTCAAGAATTTTTTTTGTTTTGTTTTTGATTTTATTTGTATTTTTAGTGTGTTTTGTTGTTCGTTTTTTTTCATCAATATTTTTGTTTTGTTTTTTTTCATTTGTTACCCTTTGTTTTGCGCTGCAGTTGTCAGTTTTGTGTTTTCTGTGGCTAAACACACACGGCTTTAAAATGCTCTTGTTTATGATCGATCTGAACGATCATAAGTACATAAGTATTTGGGTATACAGGTTTTTCATATAAGCTCGATTCACTTGCTGCAAATCGGCGCTGACTGCTCTGAATATTATCTTAAAAAATGCCATTAATTTTCCTTATATGTTTTTTTGTTTGTTTTTTTTTTTTTGGTTTTATCTTCTTTTTCATTTTATGTTTATGTTTTTGCTGTTGCTGTTTTTTTTTTTTTTTGCTTCTTGATTTTATTTTTGTGAATGAAGTCATGCTGAATTAATTTATTGTATAATCTTATAAATTAATTAATTAATTTATAGTCACAAAATAAAGCTATAAATGTTGTTGGTTTTCTCATAGTACAATGCATTAAATTAATTCATAAATCATTTAGCACATTTCTCAAGCCTTTAACATATGGCAAATCCCCCGCAACTCCTCAATATTTGTTCTACATTAGCAACAACACAACCAAATCGATGTAGTTTCCTGTTCCCCCCCATCTTTCTATATCCTTCCTAACAAATCGAATAACATAAATACTTTCGAGCTAACCGAAGAAAAGCCAACAAACATTTGCAGACGGCAAGCGGGAAGGGGAGAAATGTGTCTCTGTTGTCGTTAATCAATATGATCATCTCCATCGTTCGTTCCCTTAGCTTCTGCCTCTTCTGTATTTTGTGCTATATATTTTTTAAGCATGCTAAGAAGCAATAAAATTTTTAATTTATTATTTAATAATAACGTTTTTCTCACTTGGCTAACTAAAAACCAAAAACCTTCAACAACTTTTAGCGTACTTATTTTGTTTTGTTTTCTTCTTCTTCTTCATTTCTCGTCTTAGATGAAACCCCATTTTATTTTTATTGTAATTATTAATGTAGGCATATTAATGAATAAACTTCTTTGTTTTTTGTATCGTTCTTTCTTTCTATAATAATAAATTGCAATAATCTTTCGAAATACAATACAATTAGGTTTAAACTATGAAAAGGAATTATGAAATTTTAGTTCGTTTATTTTCCCCGACAAAAAAGCAAGAAAAATCTAAGAAGAAATTGCTAACAAAATGAGTGTGTATGAAATTTTTATCATTGTGTTTTTTTTTTGGCATCAGCATGAAGTGAATTTAGTTTGTTTTTAGTTGGTTTTCTTTCTACATGGGATTGGCTCACAGCTGGAGCTACAATAGCACATTAACTAGCGGCTTATAGACACTCAATCAATATCAATCAATCAATCAATCGCATACTCATTGATACACTTAAGATAATAGCTTAGTTATTTGTTTTTTTTTTTTTGTTTCTCTCGTATATACTCGTAATTATTACTTTTGGTTTTAATGTGTGCGTGTGTATGTGTGAGTGTATTTGTGTTGACACAGAACAATTTCTGAATTATTATTTGGTCTTCTCTTGTACACATCTAATGGTAACTAATTAAGTTGTTATTAGATCTAAAGTTAATATCTAAATTCTTCGGTCTTCGATCACTTAAGCCTGCAGTGCGTTCCCATATTATGGGTTTACCAAAATCATCGCTTAGTTCTGCTACAGAACTTACTCTACAGCGTTTAGAATTCATCATAATCATCATAATCATCATCATCATCATCAATTATATCCTTGAATTATATCTCAAATGTGATTTCAGCATTCGTTTAGCTTGGCAACTAACTAACATTACAATACATTTAGATCTTTCAGTTGAGAGTATCCATACCATATATCATATTGAATATATGCCATAGATCAATATACCCAATGCCATATTACATACAATATACTAATATAGTAGTACAATATAATATTGCATTAAAAGTTGTTCGACAGTTGTTGTTGTTTTTCTTAGTTTTCTTTCTTTTTTGCATTTGTTTTCTACCCATTTATTTATGTTTTTCGTTTTTATGTAATTATGTATATGTTTTTTTTTCCATTTTGTTTGTTTTTTTTTTTTTTAATCAGTTTTTTAGTGTCTGTTGTATGCTGTGGCAGTTCTTTTCCAATAGTACAAATATTTTGCAAATATCTTTTGTTTAGTTTTATCATAAATTGTTTTTTTTTTTTTAATATTATTTTCAATTTTAAAGTAAATCGTTTCCCATATACACATCTAGTAAATTTTTTCAAATTACAATTACATTTAATAAATACACTAATTATTCATTATTATTACGCGTAATTAGATCGATTTAAATTACATTATTATGGTAATGTTTTTTGTTTTTTTTTTCTGTTTAGATAATCATTTTAGTTTTTGATATTTTCTAATTGAATCCTTAGATAGAAAATATTTACAATGCAAATTACATACAATGCGCGTTGTTTTACATGGATTAATTCATTTTTATGTGTTTTTTATATTAATTAAAATTAGCGAAGATACTAAACACTAATGATGCTACTTATATAACTAGATCTATGTCTGTATATATATATATAAACATTCATATATATATGTGTGTGTGTTTATGTATATATATGGTAGTATGGCAAAAGTTGTAGGTTTATAAGAGGGTTTCAGCTAGCGCTGTGAATCAATGGTTTAAATGGTTTTCTTTCTTTCTTGTTTTCAATTTATTTCGGAATATCTATTAAAGCTTTTCCGATATTCACTAAATTACATACTTCGCAAATATATAATGCTTTTAGGTTTTAAAAAAGTTCTTCACAAGTCTTAACTTAGATATAATTTTATGTGTTTTTTTTTTTGCTTTGTTTCGTTTAATGGGTTATACGGAATTTCGAAAGATGCAAACTAAACTAGAGCAAATGGGCTTGTTATTCATTATTCATATATAATTATAATTTAGATATAGCTAGGGCTTGCGCTTTATATATACATATTGCATTGACCTATGCAAACCATTTGGCTAGACAATTCTGGCAGTGCCAATTAGTGGGTGAATGGTGGATCCTAGCACAAGCCGTTATCATTTTATAATTCTAGCCCCTATCAATAATTCTGGCTACAATTTTCTCTTTTTGCCTCTGACTCGTATCTCGTTTCTTTTTTCTCGCTTCTCGTTTCTCGTTTTCTCTATTGTCCTACAGCGAGCAATATTTGGCACTGTTGTTGTTGTGTTCTGTTGTTGTTGTTGTTGTTGTTGTTTGTGTTGCATTGTTGCTGGCGCGCTGCATGCGCCGCAAGATTTGCCCGGCCTGCTGTCGCTGTTGCTGCTCCCGCTGCAGCCTCCGCTCCGCCATCGCCACCGCCTCCCTCGCCATGCTGTTGCCTGTGCTAGCAGCTGCTGCTCCTGTTCGCGTCGGGGTCATTCAGTTAGTAAGGCAATTTGGCAATTTGGCAATATTTCAACCGCATGCACAACAATCACACACACACATACACACACGTTGAGAGAGAGAGATAGATAGAGACAGGGAGATAGAGCATAAAACACTTGTACAACAAATTTTTGGGCACACACACACATACTGAGACACAAACAGCGAGTAAGAGAGAGAAAGAGAGAGACAGAGAGTATGATGCAAATGTTTATGAGGCGAAGGGTTTCGCATTCGCATTCGTTTCATGGCAGGCGGCAGATCCACGCCCCTTTGTGCGTTTTGTTTTTGCTTTTTTTTTTGGTTTTTTTTTTTGGTTTAGTCGTATGAATCATGGAGTCATGAGGAACATGATATGTACACCATACCGATCGGCTGATGCTGATGGGGCAGCACGCTCCCGTGTTATATGATACTCTCGCGATTGCGCTCCAGCTCCTCGGCCTCATTGTCGGGATCCACGCTGGACGTCGATGAGACGCCGCAAATTTGCATTTCAATTTCGGCTAGGCGATTCTCAAGATCCCATTGCTGTTGCGACAGTTTGGTGTTGAGCGCCTGATTCTCCGATTCAACCGTGTGGAGACGCTCGCGCAAACGCTTGATCTCATCCTCGAGAGCCTCGTGAGAGCCGAGCAGCGGTGTGGTGCCACCACCGCCGACGCCAACGCCGGCGCCATAGCATTCCAGCTGCGAGCTCGAATCGCAAATGTGGCCTAAACAGGGTGAGAGAGAGAGGGAGCAAATATGAGAGGGATAGAGTGAGACGTGTTGCAGAGTTGTGTTGAAAAACAAATAACAATAAAGGTAGCTTTAAGTGTGGCTCACCTGTGTGACTGGGCTGCGATTGTGGTCGCATCGAGTGGTGCGAGGTGGCTCGACTCCGTGGCCGCTCCTCAGAGCCGTGCGCGCTGGGACTAACCGAACGGGGCGAGTCCGTGGCACGCACCAAATGTTCCGTATAGCTGCGTGGACTGCTGGCATTTAGTGGGGCACCTCAAAGATGTCACGAAACTAGAACTCACCTGTACCCATGTGAATGCAACGGTTGTTGCTGCTGCTGCTGCTGTTGCTGCTGTTGTTGGTGTTGAAATTGCTGCTGCTGCTGCTGATGTTGCTGCACCTGATGCAGCATATTTACCGCTGCCGGCGGCAGCCACATATCCTCCAACGTGGTGCGACCGCAGCTCTCCACCAGACCCGGCGTCGACTGGCAGCGGCCCATGGCAACTACATTAAAGTATTTGACTGTGTTTTAAAATCAAAAACGTTCACAAGGTGCGGGGGGAAAAAAACAACGAAAGGCAAAACAATCGATTTGTGTTATTCAAAGGGGTCAATCGTATTCGTATTCGTATTCAAATGCGTACACTCAGAAAAAAAACTCCTGCTTTTAAATTCGATTACACTTAGATTTGAACAATTCTTAAGTAAAAATACGCGTTTGATTCAAAACATTAAAAAAAACCATATAAATAGGAACGAATTTGTTACCAAAAAAATTAAAAAAAAAAAAACTTTTTTCAAAAGTGTATATTTTTTTTAAATGTAGAAACAATCTTTACGACAAATAATAATCGAAATGCCATCAAACATAAAAATCGGTTGAGTTTTGACAAAGTTATGGAAGTTCGAAATATAGGAGCTATGGGCCCGAGAGCTTTACGTATCAAAATAAATTGCTATCAATCTTTAAAACCTTTGACAAAGCTATGCCAGTTTCAGAAATATATATATATATCATACATATGAGAAATATATGCTTGCAATTTTTTTTATCCAAAATATTTGATTTGAGTTTTTCAGTAAAGAATTTTGTTATTACCGAACACAATTTATAAAAAATTAAATTAAAAAGTAGTAACAATTTTCGACCTGGGTTTAAGTTAACTGTAAAAGTCTTGGCATTTTTTCTCAGTGTACGCACAGTCATTGATTTTAGAGAAAAATTTGGATTGTAAATGTGTGTGTGTTGGGATAGGATTTAACTGGAGTGTAACTATGTAAGGGAGTTTATCGGCTTACCTTTCTCCAGCGGCGCCTTCTTGTACTTCTCCAAACGCTTGACGGCTATCGACTCCAAGCGGACACGCGCCGCTGGATATTCCTTGAGCACGTCCCACATGTCCTTTTTGCTGAGCACGAACAGATCGCTGTAGCCGACGGAGCGAACGCTGGCGGTGCGTCTGTTGCCTGTTGTACGAGTGGCAGGTTGGCAAGTGTTGCAAGTGTGGCAAAGTTGCACGTTTGCAACAATGAAGCGAATGGGGGGCAAAAAGTTTAATATCAATAACTTGCAAAGGTATTTCAGGTGCACAACAATGTTGTGTTACTGTTGCTGTTGTTATTATTTTTGTTGTTGTTGTTTGTTTGTTTGTTGTTGTTCTCATTGTTGACTGCACACACAGACACACACACACAGACAAGCACATACAAAGACATTAAAATTGCATGCCAACCTGAGATATGCAGGCAATTGGTTTCGAGGGGAGTTTGTTGCAAATGAAAATTGAAGTTGGGCAATTGGGTTGACAATTTCACAGGGGGCATTTATTGGATGCACAAGTGCAACAACACACACATACAAATACAAACACAAACACACACACACACATAGCTACAAAGATACGTTTTGCCTGTTTATCTGCCCGGCATCCATTTGCTACAATCAAGCGCAAGCGCCAATAATAGCAACAGTTTATTTGGCTCAACAGCTGAACTGGCGCTTACATTTTTCATGGCATGCTTTTTGGAGCTGCCAGTTTACAGTTGGTTAAGCCATTGGGACTTTTTAGATTGCAATTTCAACAGAATTTCAATTCAATTTCGCATCAATTTCACATTGTGTGTTGTGTGTTTGTGTTTCGAAACGAAAAAAAAGTTGTATATCCTTTTTATTTGTTAATTTAGGCTCAGTTTAACAATCAATTTATCTTTGATTAGTAAAATTTGAAATTTCAAAGTAAATTTTAGCTAACAGAAGTTTTACAAAATGAATTATTTACTATTTGACAAGTTTTGTAGAAATGGAATACAGATTAGAATTGTTGATAAATTTGAATAAAGTTTCCAAAAAGTACGCTGCATAAATTGTAGCAGTAGTTTTAGCATTTAGCGTGTTTTCTGTTAAGGAGCAAAAGTTGGCGTGCAATTTGAATGATATTCGGGAGTGTTTGGGTGTGTGTGTGTGTGTGGTAGAACGGATTTGCATGTAAATTGTGGCATACTTAATTTTAAACACTGTCAAACACAATTCAAACGTTTAAATTACGACCAGGCAAAGCAATACAACAACGACTCACATAGAAAGACAGGGAGAGAGAGACACAGATAGAGAGAGAGAGAGAGTTACTAGAAATATGAAATTAATACACAATTTAAATATTCCGGTTGCTCACACTTACAACTACTCTAAAAAGTTACCTAGTTGGACTGTGGTTGGGAAGCGCTCAAATCATGCACGAAACTAAAACAATAAACAATGAACGATAAATGGGTTTCGAATAACAAATTAAACGCTTTGATTCTGTTATCGATTTGTGTGCTAGTTTTTTGATGGCTAAAGGTGGCAGCAGCAGCCTGTCAGGCAACTTGGCCAATTGTCTGCCAAAGTCAACGACTAATTGAGCCAGACATGGCAAAAGTTTTTGGCAACGGCAAACGGCAAGCGGCAAATGGCAACGGCAACTTTTGTCAGCCATTCAAATAGAATTAAGTTGCCAGTTGCGAGTTGCGAGTTGTTGTTGCCGCTACTGTAAATTTAATTAAGCAGCTGCAAGTGAAGCGCCACTGAAGTATGCAACACCTCACACACACACACACGCACACACACACACACTAGTTGCTAGCCATGCATGCGTTGAGATAAATTTTGGCATTGATGTTAATTATATGCCACAAATAAGCACTCTCTCTATATATGCGGATATATATATATATATATACATATATGCATGTGTTTAAACGTGTGAATTATCGTTGTAATTTACAGTCGAGTTGAGTTAAGTTAAATCGCTTGCAATACGCCATTGAAAACGATTTAAGCATAAAGCAAAATTCGCTTTGACAGTAACAATAAATTCTGCATAATTATTGCTTATTTAAGCCAATTTTTATTGTTGTTGTTTCTTTTTTTGCATTGTTTTAATTGTTTAATTGTGCAAAATGCGTCGTTGCAGTCAGACTAACAAATGTATACGTTTATATATATAAAAATATAACTGGACGCATGCAGGTGTAATAATTGCATTTGGTATTTATTAATTGTGTTGAGAAGAGAAATAAAGATAGAGAGAGAGAGAAAGAGAAACAGAATGACAGCAGTTAAAAGTTGTTTTTAGCTGCGTGTGTAATTAAAGTGCATTGCATACTTTTAGGGCGGATCATAAAAACAATTTTTCAACAGAAAAAAAAACCAAAAATTTGCAGCTGTCACAAAAATGCAATGAAAAATGCGTATAAAATGTTAAGTAAAACATGTTTTATGTAAAAAACTGATCTCATAGTCAACTTGATGAACAAGCTAAATTTGTGTAGAATCTTATAATTCATCAGTTCTGAACTAGTAAATAATATTTATTAAAATATTATATATAAAGCTTTTACATTTGGCGACATATTTGTTTGTAAACAAAGAAACAGTTTTAATTTTTTAATATTTTTTTATCGCATTAATTTGTCGCGCGAATAAGAAATAAATTATTATTGGTTAATGTGACAAATATTTAATGTTCGCAGCACGCGTGCAGCCGTTAAACTTAAATCAATATAATAATAAATGCGATGATTTCAAATAAATCGAACGTACGTTTGGTAGTAGTACTATAAAGTGCTATAAACATAGAAATGTGTGTGAATGAACGCTACAGATAAAGGGGGGTGTGTGTGTGCATGTTGGGGGGTGGTGTGAACAGTAACACTAGATAAAGTAGTTGGGGATATAAATTGGGTGTGCTGCTAAATTAAACGCTATCAGAGCTCTGACTAAGTTACGGTAAAGTGTGAAAACTTTATAATACTTGGTATTCTTAGATATGCGGGCATTTTTATATAGACACATAGCTAAAATATATAAATATATATTTGAGAAATAGTTTTAACTTGATGTGTTGTGATTAGTTTATTTTTAAATATTTGGGTTCTTGTTTGTTGTTGTTGTTGTAGTTACTTAGTTATTGTTATTGTTCCGCCTGTCGCACTAAAACGGGATATTTACCAAGTTCTTTACCTGCGGTGCCCATATTCAGTATACTAATCTCGCCGAAATAGGAACCTGCCTTTAACGAGGCCATCACCGTTTTGCCATTGTCAGCAACGACCTGCAATCGTCCACGATTCACAATGTACATCTCCTTGCCCACCTCGCCTGTGTGAGAGAGAGAAAGAGAGAGAGAGAGAGAGAGGGAAAATAGGTTGGTTTCATAAATTATATATATGTATATATTCCGGTCAACATACCTTTCCGGCAAATGTAGTCGCCCGGGGAGAATAGAACGGGCCGCAGTCGCAGCACCAATTCGCAAAGGAAACCAGCTTCAGTATTTTGAAAAATCTCAACCCGCTTAAGTGTATCTAAATGGACGTTAATTGCTATTTCAGCCTGCAAAACAAAAACAGAAACAGAAAGAGAGAGAGAGAGAGAGAGAATTAAGCACAAGCGATAACACGATACAGAAATGGACAATTCATGTTGCCAAAAACCCAGCTGAAAAAAAAACAAGGGTCGCCAGTTTTGTGGGGCGGCTGTTCGCTGTGCCGCGTATTTACCTTTAATTTATCAGGAAGACAGGATACGGCACGCTCCTCGTCCGAGCACTTTTGCGTGAGCCACAGGTAATCGAACCATTTGATGACCTTCACCTGCAGATGATTCGGCACACGCCGCATGCGCATGTACGTCTTAACTCCATCCAGCTTGGCTGCAAATAGCAATAGTAGTCAAATACATATATATATATATATATATTTCTGTGTGTGTATATATAGATGCTTATTATATATGCATGCTTGTTTGTGCTGTGGATTACACGCTAATCGAAACGCTGGGCGCATACAAATCGCCACTGGCCACTGCCAGAGGGGGTGGCCCCCTCCCCTTATCACTCTCCGCTGCGACTTAAGACCCAATCAGCATTGTGCGCTGCATAAATTTCAATGCGTTCTACATGCTATTTATATATGGCTGATTAGCCAGAGAAGATCAATTATCCTTAGAGTACCGCAGATTTAATAACCTCGCAAGCCATAATTACTAAATTGGTTGGACGAAGAGATAAGATTATGCTTTATATGTTAGCTGCTCGTATTTCCTCAGTTTGTTCTCGATATATTAGCAAAAACAAACTCCCTGCTAAGTTATAACTACTATTACTAAGTTATGTGCCCTTATAATATATGTAAAACATCCTTTGGGAGGGGTACAACATTTTTGTTTACAATTTCGGAACACCCGGCGTATGCCTAATATTAATCTGTAATTAGATGGGAAACATTAGCGCATACCATTAAAGCAATGTTAAGGAACACTTTTCAATCGGAATCAAATCAAATAATGTTCGTTATCTATGGTTAAGTGCAATTCTAACAAAAAACGAGACACATTTTCCGACGTTTTTGTTTTACTGATAACCGCTCGGTGTGCGTGTGTGTGTATGTTTGCGCGTGTGCGTGTGTCTTACGCCAACTGAACCCGATTCACCAGAATTTGCATTTTTATGGATCACACGACTAATTTTTACGTTCGTATAAAAAAGAGCTTATTAATTTATATTTATAGGACCCACAAGCTTCTTTGCATTTCCGAAAAAACAATATATTTTTATAATGCTTGAAGCAAATATTTCTTGTTGACGGCTGTTCGCCTGGCAACCTTCGTATCACAAATGCCAATTAATTATAAGACTTTCATTATTCACTTTTCTTTCATTTTTCCTAGAAACTTATTTATAAAATAATTCATGATAATTCTATTGGGATTGCGTTTGTAAATATAATTTTTTACGGTTGTCTTCAAATTTCGACTCTTGTCTGTGCTTATCAAATCGTCTAGCTGATAAGGCCACCCAAAACTGACCAGATCACTGACTATATAAACTCCAAGCCCAACCAACCAGTTAGTTAGTTTTGATTCCCTTGTGGCATCAGTTAATTGCCTGCGCAATCCTCGGCCTCGCGCTGACCCAGCTGCACTCCGTCAGCGGCCAGCAATCGAGTGGAGTGGTGGCCAACTCGAGCTGTGCTCAGAACTTCACCGAGGTGGGCGACAGGTGTCTGATGGCTGTTACCCAGTACATGAACTGGTACGAAGCAGATCGCAATTGCCACGCCAAAGGCGCCAGTTTACTCAGTCTGCAGAACGAGTCGCAGCTGCAGTTGATCAACAAGTGGGTGAACATCTCCGCACCCTATACCGCTGATTTGTGGACCTCGGGCAACAGCCTGGGCGAGAGTGGTATCTACTTCTGGCAGGGCACTGGCAAACAGGCGTCCTACCTGCCGTGGGCCTCGGGCCAACCCCAAACGTCCTACAACGAGTGTTTGAAGCTTTCTGGCCAATACATCTATCCAGGCTATTCAAATTATCGCCTATCGGCCGCAGATTGCTCCCAGTATGCAGCTTCCATTTGCGAGCAGAAGAGATATAGCACACGCGTTTGCCTGAAGGTCGATGCCATCGAAATGGCTCAGGTGGTGGTCAATTAAACAAAAAAAACGCTAAAACACAATTTCAGTTATTATTTAAATTCTATTTTTTGCCACTTTTCAAATAAAAATGTATTGCAAAGTCTAGAAAGTTTCAAGTCGAAACTTTTTATGAGAACATTTAAGGGCTTTATTGTAAGGACAATATTTTGATAAAATCCGAGAATAGCTGTGATCTAATGGAAATACGTGAACATAATTTCGACAAAGACATGTTACATATTAATGTGGCGGATAACCATTTCCGGAAACTTAACAAGTTGTTAATAAAAGATAATTATCCATAACAGTTGATCGATGATCTTTTTGATAAACTTGTAAATAAAACATTTAAACAAATTCTAGAAAAGCTGCAAGTTGTTCAAAGTTTTTTAGGTTTATGTTTGTACTTCAAACGTTTTATAAAGGATTTGTTAAAGGGTATGGCTAACATTAATGAACTTCTATAAAGGTACAAACAGTCGATTTTCGACTAAATAGACTAAGCATGCTGTTTAGCCCTTAAGGAAACACTAATTCTATCCCCGGTTTTAGCTATATTTACAACAAAGATCATATTGCGATACATTTCATGTTGATTAATATGTATATTTATATTAAATGCTTATCGGAACTCTGGACGCATACAAATCGCCACTGGCCACTGCCAGAGGGCGTGGCCCCCTCCCCTTATCACTATCCGCTGCGACTTAAGACCCAATCAGCATTGTGCGCTGCATAAATTTCAATGCGTTCTACATGCTATTTATCTATGGCTGATTAGCCAGAGAAGATCAATTATCCTTAGAGTACCGCAGATTTAATAACCTCGCAAGCCCTAATTACTAAATTGGCTGGACGAAGAGATAAGATTATGCTTTATATGTTAGCTGCTCGTATTTCCTCATTTTTTTCTAGATAATTATTATTATTTTATTAAATAACTTTTCATGCTTTGCACATTTTATAATAAATTTCAAACAACCTTTGCAGGCTGTATAAGTTTCTTTGTTTAATTTCGGAGCACCCGGCGTATGCTTAATATTAAGCAGCAATTGTTTGGGGCTATTTAGCGCTCAGCATTAAATAAATGTTTAGAAACACTTCTTAAAGACTATTGGGTAAAAAGCACAAACAATCGGAACAAAATCAAAGAATGTTCGTTGTCTATAGTTAAGTGCAGTTCCGGAAAAAAAAACGAGACACGTTTCTCGACATCTTTGTTTTACTAGCAGCTCGCTCGGATTGTGTGTGTGTGTGTGTGTTTGACTGGATAACCAAGCGGCGCTCGATGAGAGGAAATTAAATCTCTACTTGGCTCAACGTCACTGCCAGCAAATATTGACACAATTTGTCGATTGACAACCTCGGCTGGCTATAGGTGGTGTAGCTGTTGGTGGTGCAGCTGCTGCCGTTGTTGTTATTGGTGGCGGTGGTGGTGGTGGTGGCGGTGCCACATTGACAGACAACGGCTGAGAGCTTTTGGTCGGGGGTGGCAGGGGCAGGGGCAGCTCAGTTGTTTGCTCGTGTAAACATTAGCAAACCAACTGGCAAACAAGCAAACCGATTGAAAACAAATAAATAAAATTGCTTGTCGGCCCAGCAGGCAACTCCCCACACAATTCCCCCCGCCCTTCATTTTCCCGCATTCTCATCTATAATGCAAGCGACGCCGCTGTGGCCGAAAGGCCAAAAACAATTGCCAATTGGCCGCTACGCCTTGCCGTTCACTTCAGTCCTGACGGATTGCCCTCCATGCCGTCCACTCATTTATCATTTAATCATTTGTCGATCAAATTTCAATACCTCGAATAACGCCAACTCAAACTGATTCAACATAATTTATTGCATTTTTATGGATCACACGACTGATTTTTACGCTTGTCTAAAAAAGAGCTGATTAATTTCTATTTATATTGAAGAAAAAATATATTTTTAAAATGCTCAAGCAAATATTTTTTTCTGTTCGTCTGGCAACCTTCGTATCACAAATGCCAATTAATTATAAGACTTTCATTATTCACTTCTATTTCATTTTTCGTAGAAACTTATTTATCAAATAATTCTTTATAATTCTACTGGGATTCCATTTGCCAATATAAAGGTAATTTTTTTAATTTTCGACTCTTGTTATTGCTTATCATATCGTATAGCTGATAAGGCCACCCAAAACTGACCAGTTCACTGGCTATATAAACTCCAAGCCCAACCAACCAGTTAGTTAGTTTTGATTCCCTTTGTTGTGGCATCAGTTAATTGCCTGCGCAATCCTCGGCCTCGCGCTGACCCAGCTGCACTCCGTCAGCGGCCAGCAATCGAGTGGAGTGGTGGCCAACTCCAGCTGTGCGCAGAACTTCACCGAGGTGGGCGACAGGTGTCTGATGGCTGTTAACAACTGGCTTAACTGGTACGAAGCAGATCGCAATTGTCATGCCAAAGGCGCCAGTTTACTCAGTCTGCAGAACGAGTCGCAGCTGCAGTTGATCAACAAGTGGCTGAACCTCACCGCACCGTATACCCCAGAGTTTTGGACCTCGGGCAACAGCCTGGGCGAGAGTGGTATCTACTTCTGGCAGGGCACTGGCAAACAGGCGTTCTACCTGCCGTGGGCCTCGGGTCAACCCCAGTCGACCAACAACGTGTGCTTGAAGCTTTCTGGCCAATACAACAACACAAGCTATTCAAATTATCGCTTATCGGGCGGACCGTGCACCCAGTGGTCAGCTTCCATTTGCGAGCAGAAGAAATATAGCACACGCGTTTGCCTGAAGGCCGATGCCATCGAAATGGCTCAAGTGGTGGGCAATTAAAAAAACGACACTAACACACTTTTATTGTTATTCAAATTCTATTTTTTGCCACTTTTCTCTAGAAAATTAAAAGTATGTAAACAAAAATGTTACCTTAAAATTCCTATAATTAATTTCATGCCAAATACAAAAGTATTGCAAACTCTAGAAAGCTTTATATATATATATATATTCCTCGGCAAATTTGAAATTTAGTTACATGCTCCAGGCTATTACACATTGTTCAAGTGTACAGCAACAGCTCCCTCTCTCTCTCTCCCTCTCTCTCTCTCTGTCTATTTTCCTATGCTCATAGCTGGCGCACACACAATTCATTGCATACTTTTGGGCTTATCCCGTTTGCTGTTCAAAATACTTTGCATTGTTTGCCTTAAAGCGTGTTACTTTGCGGTTTTCCTTTTAATATTATTTTTTTATTTGCATTGTTGTTGCGGAAAATATTGCGTAACTGATGCTGGCAGCAGTATCGGGTGGCATGAAACGGGGTATCGAGTATCGATTATCATACGTTGACTTCGTTTTTGCCCCACCTTCCCCCATCGAAATAGAACTTTGCTCATTGGCAACGAAACGCATCCAAGGATTATTGCATGGCAACCCAGCCAGGCAATGTCTTGGAACACACGACCATTACGTACAACGGATATGCTCTGCGGATACCAAAAAACACACACGCACACACACACACTCGCACACGCACACACACAAAATGTCAGGGCGACAGTATGCAAAATTACAGCGATTTTTATTGCGGTTCTGCTTGACTGCATGACACTGCCAGCATTCCGGCAATGGAACCCAGAAACGTGAACAGAGTATCGTGGTGCGA
>SCDT01000573.1:0-44167 GCA_004143765.1 Drosophila melanica | reverse complement strand
GCAGCGGCGGCAAAAAGACCACTGGGCGGTGAAGCCGCTGTGGCAGCACCAAAGACGCTCGCCTCCGGCTTGGGCACATTGCCGAAAATGTTGCCAGTGGGCGTGGGAATGGCCGTGGCTGCAGCGGCTGCACCAAACGGACTACTGACCGCAGCGGCGGGCGCAAATGCATTGCTGGTGCCGAAAATGGAACCGGCTGCATTGCTCGCCATGGTCGGGGCGGAGCTGGTAACCGTCAGCGTGCCAGCGGGCGTCGCAATTGTTGCAGATACTGTTGGTGTTGCTGCCACTGGTGTTTTTGTTGCTGTTGTTGTTGCGGCTGTTGGTGTTGCTGTTGGAGTAGATGTTGCTGCTGCTGCTGCTGTTGTTGTTGTTGCAGCTGCTGCTACTGGTGTTGTTGTTGTGCTGCTAATGCTGCTGCTGCTGTTGCTGTTGCCAAACAAACTCTTAACACCATCGCCGCCTGCCGCCAAAGTGGGAAATGTGCTGGCGGTGCCTTGGCCAAAACCCCCAAATATGTTGGCCGGTGCGGCAGCTGCAAATAATAATGAATTAAAAAAGGTAAGAAACTTGCAGTCGGGTATGACCGACTGCCAATACTCGTTCAGTTTGCAATAACAGCTTAAAACAGTCGACAAGGGTTTTAATTGTGATTGTTATTTTAGAAAAATATCAATTATAATCTTAATACTTAAAATGTGCTTCATTTCTGAACGAATAATAAATTGAAAGTGGATGCAGTGCATCGAGTGCTGACCTGCCTTCTTCTTTGTCTGCGGCTTACAAATGTTGATGGAGCCAAAGAGATTGTCGACGGTGGTCGCACTGCTGGTGGTCACCGAGACGGCGGAGGAGGCGGAGGTGGATGGTGCTGGAGCTGCTGATGCTGTTTTCCTGATTTAGCCAAATATATTAAACAAATTCCAAAATGTTTGGCATTACATTAAAGGCAATGCTTTGATTTCTCTGTGTGTAATATTTATTTGATAATAGAAATGATAAATATGTTCAAAACTAAAAGTGGTTTTACTTTGTGTAATTGTAAATATTTTAATTAAACAATCTAATAAATTTAAATTATAACCTGAATACTCCCATATAGCTCCCATACCGAAAGAAAGGAGAATAAAAATCCACCTCGATTTTTATGAATTTGAAATAAATAAAACATTTATAATACCCATAATTAAAATATAAAAAATGTCCCACTCTAAATCACAATTTTTGCAAAAATCGCGAACAACTGAATATTTTGAATAGCAGCCGATTCTATAGACGAGTTGATTCCGAGATCGGACTGAAAGTGGACCGTTTACTTTTTCAAAAAATCATAGTCGAATGAGATTATATTTTCAAATACAGATCGTACGAATCGAGACTTCCAATTGGCATTTCACAATTCTGCAAATCGCGCAAAAATTTAACCACAATCAATTAAATTAACATCAAAAATGTACAGTTAGAGATAATCGAATTTATTCAACTTAATTTACATTTAATCATTTAACAAGGACAAACAAACTTGCTTAACGATAGTTCATGAAAGAGGACCTGCAAGCAAAAAAAGAGAGAAACAATAAGAGAACACAATTCAGATGAGGAGAGTTAACTCACCCGCCGTAAGAGGACTTCTGGGCATTGCTGTTGCCAGTCTGGGCCAAGTTGCCGAAGGAGAGGCCTGTATCGGTGCCGCCGAGCGTCTCAAATATGTTGCCCTCTGTCGGTTTGGCGGGTGCACCAAACGCCGGCGGTGCAACAACTCCGGGGCTGCCGCCGAACGTGCCAAAGCCCTTGGGACTGCCGAACGTGGGTGCGCCACCAAAAGTCGGGCTGGCGCCAAACGCGGGACTGCCACCAAACACGGGCTTTGCGCCGAAAGCCCCAGCGGGCGATTTTGCCTGCTGCTGTGGCGATCCGAAACCACTCTGCGCCACTGAGCTGCCGCTTTGGGCAAATCCACTGCCAAAGCCGCCTGGTGCGGGCGCTGATTGGCCAAAGGTGCTGCCGCCGCCAAAGATTGAGCCGCCCGAGGCAGCTGTCGAGGGTGCATTCGCAGCGGCACCGAAAATGGAGCCGCCACCACCAGCTGCACCACCAAAGGCCGACGTCTGCGGCTGTGCGGTGCTGGCGCTGCCAAACAAATTGCCACCACTAGCAGCGGATTGGCCAAAGACGCTCTGGCCGAAAATGGAGCCAGCGGACGCAGCGGCCGGAGAACTCTGTGCGCTGTTTCCGCCACCGAAAATGGAGCTGCCGCCGAAGGGCGACGCAGCAGCACCAGCGGAGACGCCACCAAAAATTGAGCCACCTGTGGCGGCTGGTGAACCAAAGCCGCTAGGTTTTATAGCTGCTGCCTGGCCAAAGATGCTGCCCCCGGAGCTGCCAGCTGCAGCGGAAGCGGGCGCGACNGTGGCGGCTGGTGAACCAAAGCCGCTAGGTTTTATAGCTGCTGCCTGGCCAAAGATGCTGCCCCCGGAGCTGCCAGCTGCAGCGGAAGCGGGCGCGACACTCGGACTCCCAAAGGGCGAGGGGCTGGTGGCAGCTGCAGCGGCGGCAAAAAGACCACTGGGCGGTGAAGCCGCTGTGGCAGCACCAAAGACGCTCGCCTCCGGCTTGGGCACATTGCCGAAAATGTTGCCAGTNGCAGCGGCGGCAAAAAGACCACTGGGCGGTGAAGCCGCTGTGGCAGCACCAAAGACGCTCGCCTCCGGCTTGGGCACATTGCCGAAAATGTTGCCAGTAGGCGTGGGAGTGGCCGTGGCCGCAGCGGGTGCACCAAACGGGCTGCTAACTGCAGCGGCGGCGGGCGCAAAAGCATTGCTGGTGCCGAAAATGGAACCGGCTGCATTGCCCGCCATGGTCGGGGCGGAGTTGGTGGCCGTCAGCGTGCCAGCGGGCGTGGCACTGGCCGTGCTCAGGCTACTAAACGCATTCGAGAAGGAGAAGCTGCTGCCAAGCGCCGTAGCAACGCTTGTGGTGGCAGAAACAATAGGTTTCGTTGTTGTTGCGGGAGCAATTGTTGCAGATACTGTTGGTGTTACCACTGCTGCCACTGGTGTTGTTGTTGCTGTTGTTGTTGCGGTTGTTGGTGTTGCTAGTGTTGCAGCTGTTGGTGTTGTTGTTGCGGTTGCTGTTGCAGTAGTTGCTGTTGGAGTAGATGTTGCAGCCGCTGCTGCTGCTGCTGTTGTTGTTGCAGTTGATGCTACTGGTGTTATTGTTGTTGTTGTTGTTGTTGTTGTGCTGCTAAT
This sequence comes from Drosophila melanica, assembly GCA_004143765.1. NCBI lineage: Eukaryota > Metazoa > Arthropoda > Insecta > Diptera > Drosophilidae > Drosophila > Drosophila melanica. Next base: position 40,919 of record SCDT01000573.1, on the reverse strand, counting down.
GCTGCTGCTGTTGTTGCTACTGTTGCCAAACAAACTCTTGACACCATCGCCGCCTGCCGCCAATGTGGGAAAAGTGCTGGCGGCTCCTTGGCCAAAACCACCAAATATGTTGGCCGGTGCGGCAGCTGTAAATAATAATGAATTAAAACGGGTCAGAAACTTACAGTCAGGTATAACCGACTGCCAATACTCGTTCAGAATGCAATAATAGCTTAAAAGAGGTACTTAATTAAGTAGTATTGAAAGTGGATGCAGTGCATCAAATGCTGACCTGCGTTCTCCTTTGTTTGCGGCTTGCAAATGTTGATGGAGCCAAAGAGATTGTCGACGGTGGTCGCACTGCTGGTGGTCACCGAGACGGCGGAGGAGGTGGAGCTCATGGTGCTGGCCACGCTGCTGGAGCTGCTGATGCTGGTCGTGTCGCCGGCTGTGTTCGAGCTGGGCGTTGTAGTTGCAGCGGGCGGGCTACTGCTGGTGGTGCTGCTGCTGCTGACGACCGTCTCCACGCTGCCAGCAACAGTTGCCGTGCCAGCAGCTGAAGAAGGAGCAGCAGCAGATGTGGTGTTGGCCACTGTGGTGGCAGCTGTTGGCACTGCAAAGGGTGAAGTTATCGCCGACGTGTTGCCCAGCGAGCTGCCGAAGCCGGCAAAGCTGAAGGTGGAGCTGCCGCCGCCGATCGAGCTGCCAAAGCTAGCAAAGCTGAAACTTTTCCCAGCCGGTTCCACTTTGCTGCCTGCTGTTGTCGTCTTGGCGGAGTCGGCGGCCGCTGCTGTCAGATCCACCACTGCAGGCGCATCCTTTTTGAGCTCCACCGGCTTCACGACGCTGGCCGGTTCGGGCGCTGCTTTGGGCTTGGCAGCAGCGTCGACAGCAGCGCTGCCGAAGCCGGCAAAGAGATTTGCACCCATCTGTGGCTTGGGCAGCACTGGCTTTGTGGCGCCAAAGCTGAACAGGGAGGTCGCAGGCTTGGCCGGTTCGCCGGAGCTCAGAGTCGTCGTGGTCACCGTCGCTGCGGTGGTCTTCACAAACGGACTGCTCTGGCTGAAGCTAAAAGGCGCCGGCGCTGGAGCGGGCGCCGCTGAGACGACTGGCAAACTGGGCGTCTTCTCCATAGTAACAACGTTTGCGGCCGGCTTGGAAGCGGTTGGCTTGGCCAGCGGTGCAGGCGCAGCAGCTGCTTGAGTGGCTTTGTGGGCAACAGCTGGCTTGGCGCTGGCAGCTGGAATAGTTGCTGCTGCTGATGCTGCTGCTGCTGTTGTTGCCTCGGCTGCCGATTTCTTTTGCTTGAGCGCCGCCTTTTGCCTGATCTTCATGATGACCTCCGAGTTGAGGCCAACCCGATCTGGTCGCTGTGGACTAATTATGTGCACATTGTGCTGTTGCAGCAGCTGGCGAATACTCTGCAATTTTTGCTGCGACAGTTTGGCGCGATTCGTGTCCACCACTTGATTGAGGGTCATCGAGAGTATCGAGTCCGCCAATGTATCCACGCTGCGGGATAAAATAACAAAGATTGATTAAAACCATTATCATATATATCTGTATATATATATATATATATATGTACTCACGCCTCGTTGTTACGACTGCGACTGGACTCCTGATTGAGCAGCGCGGATTGCAGGAGGCCGCGTTCTTTGAGCTTCGCTTTGATGTTGTTCTGCGCGATACGCTGATCAGAGGTGAGATTTTGGAGGCGCGTCAGGCGCTGATAGATGCCCTCCAGGCAGGGCATATGCATCTTGGACTTGGAGTTGCGTCGCAGCACATCCTGATACTGCTCCCACTGCGCATCAATCTGCTGCTGCGCCAGCTGCAGCTGCGCCTCGTTAGCGGCCACATAGCTCTGCAGACGCGACAGCACCCGGCGACCAGCGGCATCAAAATTTGTGGAGGTCATCAGACGGGTAATGCTAAATAGTAAAAAAAAGAAGAGATACATTTACTCATAGAAACTAAAAATTATTTTTTTAGCAGCGGGATTACTTTGCCCAAATTATCGTTTAAAGATAATTTGATCTACTTCAACTTATATTGAACGTACTTTTTTTTAATCAGGATATTATTTGATACCATTTCCCAAGTAGGCAACACTTACTCTGGCTTCCTGTAGACCTCCAGCTTGGCACGGCACTCGGCCATCATGGCATAGGCTTCACTCAGGGCGTGGCGCAGTCCCTGCACGTCCAGCTCAAAGTCGACATCGTTGGCCTGTTCATTGAGCTCCTGCAGATCCTCCAAGCGCTTGGCATAAAACTTAATCGAAGCGGGCGCCTCGATCTACAGCGGAAAATAACACATTTTAATTATGTTTAGAATATCAAATAAAAACAAACTAAATTTGAACTGTAAATTATAAATATTATCGTTTAACTTGGTTTTGGTTAAAAAAACTGGCAAACAACTCACCTGTGCGAGCAGCGCTTTGGTCTGTTGTTTTTGCTGTTCGATTTGGTCGCTGAATGTGCTGATCTGGACATTCATGATCTCCGCAATGACATCGTCCACTTCCCCAGTTGATGGCTTTGCGCCAGTCGAGGGAGCTGGCGCAGGAGCGGCAGCTGGAACGGGCGTAAAGGTGGGCGGCACTGTGTAAAGCGGTTGGTTGTTGCTGCTCGCCTTTTTGGGAGCTGCTGCAGCTGCTGTTGACGTGATTGTTGTTGCAGCTGGTTGCTGTGCAGGCACAGCGGGCGGGGGCGCGGGCTTGTCCAAAGCCAGATTGCCAAAATTGGGCGCATTGTTTGCAGCGGGCAGGCTGAAAATGGAACCAGTTGCCGGCGGCGCCACATTGCCAGCACCAAACCCACCAAAGGCGCTGGGAGCAGCAGCGCCGAAGTTAAGTGGCACAGCTGGATTGCCAAAAGCTAGCGGCGCATTGCTCGGCGCATTACCAAAGCCGGGGAACAGCGGGCGCGGCTTGTCCTTGACGGGCGCCGGCGTCGAAGTAACCGTGTTGGCCGAAAAGGCAAAAGAAATGTCCGAATTAGCCGGAGTTGTGGCTTCCACTGGAGTTGGTGCAACTGCTGCTAGTGGCTGCTGTTGTTGTTGATGTTGTTGTTGCTGCTGCTGCTGCTGTTGTTGTTGTTGTTGTTGTGGCTGCTGGTCAGCGCCGAGCAGCGCATCCAGCGCACAAAACTGTCCGGAAGTATCCGCCAATGGCGGCGGCGGTGAACAAATGGAGACGGTGCCCGACTGCAGATTGAGAAAATTGAAGGCCAGCAAGGTGCCATCGGTGCCCAGGACATGCACCATTGGCATGCTGGTCAGCTGCTGCTCATTGATGCTCAGCTGATGCGTGCTGGAGGTGTCCAGGGCAAAGCCCAGCGGGAACGTTTCGTCCTGCGTGGTCTCGCTTAGCGGCATCTCGATGCGTGCCTCGTCGAGCAGCGTCAACTGTTGCCAGGTGGGCGTGTCGCCCGCTTCCGTGGTGGCCAGCACGCCCACCTCCACACCGTTGGCGGAGCAGACCAACAGCAGATTCCACTGCGGCACGTGCGTAAAATGGAACTGATGATTGCGCGGTCCATTCAGACTATAGCAAATGTCAAAGTAGTTCGTATAGGTGGGCGTGCCCGCCTTGGGCGCATTCACAATATAAAGAGCCGGACTGCAGTCCTCGCCATGCTGCAAAAAGATGACAGCAAACTGAAAGGTGGACAACCAGTGCACGGCGATCGTATCGAAGGGTGGATCGTGTACGTTGGGCGGACAGGGCAGCGTCTTGGCCGGCGTCAGATCCGGCTTAAACTGTTGCAGGCGACCGCTGGGAAAGCCCAGCACAAGCTGTTTGCCCTTGGGCGACCAACAGCCGCACTTCACCTGCTGGCTTTTGTCCAGCGAATGCAGCTCAAAGTTGCCGCCCTCTTTCAGGGCGTACATGCCCAGCCCGCCATTGCTGAGCACCACGGCGAGGCTGTTGGGCAGCACGGGATTCCACAGCAGCTGCACGGCATACACATTATCCTCCGGCGCCTGCCGAATATTGTACAAAGCGTGAAGCTCGGCGCTCATAAACGCTTGCACCGCATAGATGAGCAACAGACTGGTGCCATTCGGCTGCGTATAATTAATAGCGAGCAGATTGCCATCGGCGCTGCAGGCCATGTAATTGGGTACATTGGGCAGCGGCACCAAACGCGCCAACGGCTGCTTGCCACTCGTCTTGGCAGCCGCAACATCCTTGATGATTATAACTGTTGCAACCGAACGAGAATATTAGAAGAGATTATGCTTATTAGCTAGCTCACGCATACCCTTCATTTCCGGCGCATTCGGATTGCCGGCAAAAAGCAAGCCGCGACTGCTCGAAACTGCTAATAAATTCACATTGCTGCGTGGTTCGCCGCATTTTCTAAAGGCCACAAACTTGTCGTGTAACTTAAACTGTATCTCCTGCAAGCAGCATATATATTTTCACAAGACAATTAGTTAAAAGTTGATATTTAAGCGAGTTCTGCTTGCCCTTACCTGTGTATCTTTGCAATTGGGTGCATTTTGCGCCATTTTTTCGAGTGCGGCGTTGTTGCCTTGACACGTGCTGTGCGGCTTTTGTGGGCACGCTGCAAATGGTTGCTAATAGATAAGATAATGCTAATATATTCAAACTAAATAACAAATAGTGACAACATCATTCATACATAAAATATTACAAAAATTAAAAACTAAAAATAAATTCGCAAACCTTGCGTTCCTGCTGAAGCACAAAACAATTGATGGCACTTGCGGTTCTTATCGCTTTAGGTCACTTTCGATAGCTCTCCGCAGCTATCGACAAGAATAACAAAATATTTAATTATTTATGTCTTGTATTTTAAGTGCGCGCAATTGCTTTTATAAAAACCGTAATTTATTTGTGCTTTTAGTTCTTTATGATTTTCGCATAATAAGTGACAAGTAAATCAAAGCAATTTTGTTTATTTCAAAATAGCTTAATGCTGGCAATGCCGCACAACAGCTGTTGCTGCATACTTATCGAAATCGAAATCGATAATACATAGCTACACTTTTCGTCATATATACACATCTCCAGCTGTGTTGTTGTTTGTCTGTCTCTGTCTGCGTTTTTGTTTAACAAAAGCATTGTTCGCGCGCGCAATGCTGTAAAAAAAGTGCATTAAATTGTCGCAACGAAATCGAACAAAAAATGTAGTTTAAAGAATTGAGCAATTATTTGTAGGAGTTCTGCAGAACACGGTGCTACGGCGTTCTCGTTATTGTTGTTGTTAGCGAACAGAGAATCACAGCAACCAATATAAAAAAAAAAGAAACAAATGAAAAAAGACTTAAGTGTCAAATTAGTTTGTTCTTTAAATAATTACACACAAAAGCCCACATTAACTAGAACGTTTGCAAATTGAGTGAATTATTGTGCAAGCAAATTTTAGCAACAAGGTAAGTTCCAGTTACGAGAACGCTGCTAATTATTTCAGTTGTAATTGAATTTTCATTTTCGTACAATGCGACAGCGCCAGCAGCGTCAGCGGCAGAAGCGAGAAGCAGAGAGGCGTCACAAAGGACGCGCAAAGCTTTCAATATGATCAGCAGCTTATTTTCACGGCTTATAATGTGAGTATAAAAGAGACGAATGAATCAAGTTCTATTATTATGTTATGCTTTGGCATGCCGAAGATTAAATACGCTTGCAGACAGACTAGGTTTTATTGTTGGTTTACAAAAAATACTGAGAGAATATATAAAATGTATATTAAACTTTCATATTTTTTGCCTCCTATTTAAAAACACGACTTTCTGATATGATAAATTTTTGTGATACTATGAGTAAAGTTCATTAATATGCACTTAAATTTACAGTGTGGAATTAGTAAACAACTTAAATTGAAGTCGAATGTGAAGCAGTTAATTATATTACTTTACGATCACAACTCTATAATAATAAAAACTAAGTATTCATTTTAACTGTTTAAGGAAAAGCGATAAAATTCGTTACATATATCGTGACCAAGTCACCATATCTGCTGCAAGGGTATATTTAAGAGGCCAGCAACTACTCCAACACACACACAGACGCACGAATGCGTTGTCACTGTTGCTCTTGTTGTTGTTTTTGCTGCTGACCCCCAAAAACAAAACAGAAAAAAACAAAAAATTATGAGCGAGCAAACTCTTTTTGATTCAAGTTTCTTTTTTTTTGGCCTTGCCTCGTAGTTTGGTTAATTTTGTTGATTCTGCTTCCTAATTGTGTGGGCGTTCCGCTGTGATTTCTCAAGCGTTACATTTTTTTATTTAATTTTTTTGCGGTTGCCAGACAGTCAATTGTTTGTTTATTAATCAGCAGCAGAAGTTACCGTTAGGCGTGCAGCGTCAACGCCAATTGAGCAGGCGCCTTATATGGCCATCCGAGTGTATGTGCGAGGTTGACGCACTCGCATTTTTTTGCCACCAGATATATTCTATACATACATATATAAGGCAACAAGTAAACCCCAATGGAGGCCAGTCTAATGTTCCATGTAAAAACACTTGCCACAATTTACAAAAAAAAAAAAGCGAGTTCTCGAGGCGAACTTCATGCAAATTCTTGTTCGTTTTGTTTTCTGTTTTTCGCTCATATTTATAGCGTCTTCAAGGGGTCTAGTTAATGGTTTCAACGGTGTAATTCACGCTAAAACCCCTCAAAATTGGGGAAGAAGGGTATATTTGTGATAAAGAAAATATAAATGGAATGCGGTGTATTTTATAGGAAATATAAACGATCGCTTTCATGAAAATCTTGCTTATATACAATAATTAAAATGAATTTTCGTTGTTGCATATAATATGTGTGCACTGTATAATATACCCACCTGTTTGTTCCGAGGCTTTAAGAACTAGAACATAGGAATTTGAGTTTCTCTTATGATTCCGCATTATTTTTAAATAAATAAATACCATAAAAGAGACACCAAAATTTGGTATATAAGATCACATATCACACAATTCAAGAATATTTGATTTTTTCGTATAACATGATGCAGAGTATCTGCCAGCAGGGCACTCGCGACTCGGGCAGCAAGTAAGAGTGCTTGTCCAATTTCTCTAGTTCGCGCTCACTTTTTTGATTGTGGGCCAAACGCTGCAATAGAGCACAGCAGGCGTCTCTTGGGGCTATAAATAGAACAAGAACTGTGTGCTAGGAGCATTAGACGCTCGCGAGCAGCCGCTGCCAGAATAGTCTTTGCGCGTCGTAGGTACGAGGCAATCATCGCTTGGCCTGGGCAATGCGTCGCCATGAGCCGGTCTAGCTATCTGCAGGAGCAGCTGCTCTATCAGCATCAGCAGCAGCAGCAGCAGCGTCCAGTTAATATTAAACGCCTACGTCACCCGGCGTTGCCCGTCTATGGACGCAGCTACTCGCTGAAGGAGCAGGCAGCGGCAGCTGCTGCTGGCAATTTTGTGCCCGTCTACTCCAAGTTTATCTATCCGACAGAGCAGCAGTTGGAGCTGCAGCAACAGCTCGGCCTCCACGATTCGCTCAACTCGCTGAGCAGCGGCGGGTTCCCAGACTACGACTATGAGGGTGCCTTTATTGTGGAACAGCCAATGGCAGCAACAGCTGCACCACCAGCTGCCGCCTCCAATGTGGTGCAGAATTTGAATGCCCTGGGACGTTTGCTAGAGCTGCTGCAGCGTTGGCCACTGCCCCGTTTATCCTTCAATACGGCCTGCATTTGCTCGCTCATCATTATATTTATAGCGCCGCGCACTTGTGCACAGAGTTTACTGTTTCCCGCTTTCAGATTGTTCTTCGGCACCCTATATCCGGCCTATGCCTCCTACAAGGCGGTCCGCACAAAGAACGTCAAGGAATATGTGAGTATAACCAAATATTAAATAAATATTTATAAATATATAATAAAGACACATGTTACAGATTATAGCAAATTATATATAAATATATATGTACACATAAAGACCACACACAAAAGCTATTAAATTTAATTAAAATCAGTNAAAGATTTTAAACTATTTAAATTTTAATCTGAAATTTGGACTATATAAAAATAATATTAAATAAAAATGATTAATAATAATGACAATTGTGTTTTTAAAAAATTAATATTATTTTTTAATTTTTAGCCTCGTTTTAAATAATATTTGCGTATGCTATGAAATTAGTTGTCCTGATCACTAACAATTTCAAAGATTTCGCTTGATTTTAAAGACATGTTTGCGCTAATCTAAATTAGTTTATTTCTCGTAAAAAATAAAGAAAATATCAAATTAAATACTATTCTAAATAAGTTTTAAATAAATATACTAAATTATATACCATTAAAATCTTTTCATATCTTAAAATCTGATAATTTGCACAAGAAAAATCTCATAAATTTTATATTTATCAGGTCAAATGGATGATGTACTGGATTGTCTTTGCATTTTTTACATGCATCGAGACATTTACGGATATATTCCTGGCGTGGTTCCCATTTTACTATGAGGTGAAAGTGGTAATTGTTTTGTGGCTGCTGTCGCCAGCCACAAAGGGCAGTTCTACATTGTATCGCAAGTTCGTGCACCCCATGCTGACACGACGTGAACAGGTGTGATCGCTCTTAAATCTGCAATATATATTTGCTCTTTATTAAGCAATGTATTTTTCTCCCTCTCTTTCTCTCTCCGGGATAGGAAATCGATGAGTATCTGAATCAGGCTCGCGAACGCGGCTACTCGGCGGTGTTGCAGCTGGGTTCCAAGGGAGTTAATTATGCCACAAATGTCATCATGCAGACGGCCATAAAGGTAACTCAAATCAAACCAGCTACACGAACACCAACAGCAAGAACAACAGCAACAGCACACACATAACACACACACACACACACACTCGCACACTTACTCGCACAACCAATTCATCTGGCACATTTCTCAATTGCTTCTACAACAATTTGCCACCAGCGCCGTTGCATAAAATAAAATGAGCAGCCAAACAACAAAAACAACAGTCGCCGCCGCCTCAGCCGCAGCAGCCGCCTCAATTTCTTTATAGAGAAAAATGTTTGCGCAATGTTTTTCTTTTCGCTCAGCGCCTGCTGCCACCTCGTTTAGGTGCTCATCTCTCATCATTATTAACAACAACAGCAACAACAACAACCATAGATCGTCATCAACAGCATCTCTTGAGCAGCTGCCGCGTGCCAAACGCGCGACGACATCGTCATCGTCTTATTTCATTGTTTTCATTAACTTTAAATATCGTTTAAACAAACAAAATGAAAATAATCAATATCGTATGCTCTCTGTGGCGTGTGTTCGTTTCGTTTTAGTTTATAGTTTGATTTCTTTTAACATTTTATTTTTCACTATTTATCTATGTGTTAGTTAGCTAGTTAGTTAGTTTACAAAAAGCCATGTAGTTATACGAATTGTAATAAAAATGCATACACAGCATCTCTATATAATATACCCTACATATGCGTAAGAGTAGATAATCCATGCACAGACTTTTTGAGCAAAATTGGGTCACTATATGAAAACAAACAAATTGTTGCGTAAGCTCGATTCTCAAGTATGTAAACATTTCAGATTGCAATAAATTCTGTTAGATATTTCGTTGTCTGGATATGCTTAAAAATACGTATTTATTTACTTAAAGCAGTTGATTCACATCCAAGAAAGCATTAATCATCAAAGTTGACCCTTTGTGCAGGTCTTTGTGGTCACACACAAAGCATTCATATATGCTATATATATATATACATATTACCCGTGTCTATTCATGACAGAAATTTTTTTGTTAAAAAGCGTATTGCGTGTTCTGTTGGGTCAAGTAGCAATGAATTTTATATAGAAATACAGTCTGAAATAAGACGCAATTTTTCAAGTTTTAGTCTATTTTTCTAGTTAATTTCAAGTCATTTTAACCTGTATGTTTCTCGTCTTTATCAGCGCCGATTCATCTACTTTTATGTGTCATACTTTCATTTAATTTGAACTCCGATTAATCTTCTATTTTTATTATGTAACTAACACGAAATTATACCGATTGTTCATATAGGAAATATTTAATTATCTATCCAATGTTGTTTATACAAAATCAATTTAGTTAATCAATTGTTCTTTAAATGCTATGTGCATTATATCAGTTCAGGCAGATATTACTAATATATATATAGAAAGTTGCCAAGTAAACTATTTAATTGCCATAATGATATTTAGATCAGGTATCGAATATCTATATAGAAGGTAGCTTAATAAAAATGTAAAACCCATTCAAATGAAACAATGAACTATTCCATTTCAATCTCGATTTGTAACAAATACTCGACAACCGCAAATTAGTTAGATGTGTGCCTGATATCAGACTCGCATACATTGCACATATATTATATATACCTATATATATAGGCTATATGTGGATATCGAGCACCAGCAATGTTGTTATTTTTGCCTCTAGGGTAGGGCATAAAAATAAATGAAACTGCGACAACTCGTTAGCCAATCCCAAAGTGTGTGTGTGTGTGTGAGTGTGTATCTGCTGCCCTCTTTTTTAATTGCACTTTGTTTCCATACATACATATTTCATTTTAAAACTTAAACAACTTTTACGTTGCCTATTTTAATTAACCAATTTGTTTTTTTTCCTTTTTAATTTTTTCACTTACGTTTCTTTGCATTTGACTTACAAATATATAAAAACGAAACCGAAACCAACACCTGCACCGCCTGCCAATACTAACACCCGCTCCTTGCCACCACGCCCGCCAGACCATACAGATGGCCTCGTCGCCGGCGGAGACGCGCGGCCTGCAGAGCTCCCAGTCGGCCGCAGAGCTGTCGCGGGATCACGATATGCTGGATGCCAGCGATATCCAGCTGACCCGTTCCAACTCGCTGAACATCATTCAGAACTATGCGAATGGGCACATGGTCATCACCGAGCTGGACGAGCGGCTGACCATCGATGAGCTGCATGGCGACGATGCGGGCGCCGCCCGTCTACGGGACATGCCCGTCCGCAAGACCAAAACGAGCCGAGCGGCGGCGGCTTCAGCGGCCGCCGGCACAGCGGTGCCGAAACGTGCCACACGCGGCGCCTCCAAAAGCAAACAGACGGACTTGCCGCACGGCGACGGCGGCATTCGGGCCCGGCGACGGTTGCGTGAGGCCACGCCCGACGTGGACGTCGAGGGAGATTAGTTTGCGGCACAATAGAATCAATCGCATGATACTCAGCAAAAAGCAAGAAAACTTTTATATTTTGTACACTCAGCAGGGCTGGCGTCTCGTCATCGTCACCACTAACTACACTTAGTTCTTACAAATACTATTTTTAATTTACGCACATACACACACACACTCACTCACTGATACACACATATATTTTTAGGCGTTTAGTTATATTTATGCAATCGATATAAAAATGCAAACAAAAACCAGAATACGCATTCACTTGACTCCGTTTTAAGGGCGGCGGCAATTTGGTGCAGACCATCAAGCGCAGCTACAGCCTCAGCGATCTGAGCGAGCCGGATGTGCATCGCACCCAGGACGAGCTGGACGACGTGATGATGTCCTCGTCGGTGATGATGCGCGCCCAGCCGGCGCGCATGATGCGCCAGCGTCACCAAACACCCGTCGGACGTTCCGCCAGCGGCACACGCCACTCCACCGGTATGTACTTCACCGAGGTGGATGTCACCGCGACTGGTGGCACAGCCCAGGGCAAACATGCCGGCGATTTCAAGTGAGTGCCCATTGCTGTTCACAATTGGTTCCGCGCCAGCAATTTAATACACAATCTTCTACAGCTACAACATACGCAGCACGGATGACATCAGCTCGGGCTACTCCAGCGCGGAGCCGGTGAGCGCGCCCCTCGTCAGCGGATTGAGTCGCACCTCATCCATGACAAATGCTTCCAAGGCGCGCGTGAAGTCCAAACGGAACGAGGTAAGCTTTGGGCTTGTAGCGCAGCCGAGGTGTTTCCCCCATTAAAAAAGAGATAAACAAACAGGGTATTTGAAATTTTTTTTGAACTGAATCAGTTTTTGGATATAGTTTATAGATTTGTGACAGTATTGAAATGATTTAAAATTGTTACTGTCCAAAACATTTGTGTTTATTCAATCCTAAATTAAGTTAAACTTGATCAAAATATAAATGTAATTCATGTAGTTTATAGTCCTAAAATATCTACCTCATTTTTAAAGATAAAATGAAAAAAAAAAACGAAGTACAAAAAAATCTTAATGTATCTTAAGTAATCTTGAAGTATTTAACTTAAATATATGAAAATCAGTATTTAAATTATTTAAACAAACAATATTTTTATATATATATGATACATATTTTGTCTATATTCAAGTTCACGAATGGTATTGGAATATCTATTAATAAGATTCTTTTTAAAATTATTTGATAGAAAAGAGATTTTTTGAGTCGTTTAAAGATTGATTTAAGGTATTTAGAAACACCTCGGAGTAAATGTTTAGATATCCAATAGTACCACTTAGAATACCCCATTTGATATTGTTGATAATGATTCGATTAGCAAGTACTGGAAGATATGCGCGCTGAGGTATATTTGGATAATGAGCGTTACTTTCAAAAGAGCAGAGCGCAAGAGTTGAGGATTGATGAGAGCGAAGAGGAGAATGACAAGAATAACTATGTGGAGGAGGAGCTGGAGGAGGATGAGGATAGCTTCTATGAGGCAATGCCGCTGTTGGAAACAGAGTCCGCTGGCAAGGAGCTGCAAGCAGAAACTGCAATGGAAGAAACTGCCAGAAGAATGGCAACGGAAGAGCCCAGTGAAAACGAGGAGTGCTTCCAAGAAGCCTCCAGTGCAGCACCGGTTGAAGCTGAAATCAATTTGGGCGCCTTTCAAGTCCAGCCTGAAACCAGTAAAGCAGCTGACAATGTTAACGACTTCAAGGACATCGTGGATCCCTTTTTATTGGTGATGACCGAATCGAGCCTGGAATTGGAGCAGGCTAGTGGAGCAGCCGCGGCTAACCGAGCACGGCCCGTGTCGCCGCGCGAACTGCTGGCCACGCTGGAGGAGATCAAGCACAGTTTTCGTGCGCAACTGGAGCCGGAGTCCAACGCCAGCCAGCGTCCCAAAGCGCAGCACGGCAAGGGCCGGGCACCGGCGCCGCCGCTGCCCCCACGCAAAGATTCCCGTGCCGCGGACAACGTGAGCCTCGCATCGAACGTGTCCGCGTCCACGCATACGGAGCGCAGCAAATCAGGTATCGGCCATCTGTTCAAAAGTATCAAAGATAATGTGCTCGGCAAAGCTAATCAACATACGGATGAGCCGCTCAGCGGGCCGGGAGCCGCCAAAGAAACGTCCATTTGATGTAAGCTCCACCAGCAGCCAGCAGCTACAAAAACCAACCCGTTCAGCTCATCCAAGTGTTTGTCGCATCGCTCGTCTTAACTTACCCCTCCACCCACACCTGCCCGTTATGCATTGTACAGCGCCTTGTGTTGCCTACTAACAAACGTTTTTCAGCATGTTTTCAGCACTCGTTCAGCAAGTTAAAAGAGTATATTGGTTTTGCGCAATATTCATATTTTTGCGGTTCGTCCGTGCGTCCCCGTATGAACGCAAGTATTTAAGTCGCTATTCAAGCTATAGATTTGAAATTGAAATATGATTTTCATATAAATATTTATCAATTTTTTACAGAAACATTACTGAAAAACTTCTCTAAAGATCGCACAGAAATGCTTTTGAAAATTATAAAATAAAAATTGTTTTAATCTCTTATCATACTGTGAACGAGTATTGTGCTGTCGGTGACACCCGACTGCAAAGCTCTTACTTGTTTGATATGCATCTGAAGCAGATATTTAAAACAATATTTTCATCCATGTTTTCTTATTTAATTGCAGGACAAATCCATGTCGGCTAGCTGCACAACTTTGCCGCGCAGCAGCAGCGGCCGCAAAGCGGAGAAAATCCAGATAGCAACTGCTTCCGGGCAGGCGAAGTCGCGCAACAAGTCGGACATGTAGTGCGTGCTATATTCGATTTCAACCAAATTAACGTATATACCATACGTATATGATATCTATTCCTATTGAGAAGGGTTTTTAAATTAGTTGCTCGGTGCTCAAATTTGGCCAATGTGTTAGGCGTGCAGACGGCATTGATAAAGATAAAGTCTAAACAAATGTAAACCTCATGTTTTAGTTTAAATTGTAATTACTGATATTATAGTGATCCAGGCATTATCATAATAATAATAATTATGATAATCGATTTGTGTGCATCTTGAATTTTGTTTGTGATTCTGTAACGACAAGTTTCCCCGGAAATTTGCCTAGTTGATATTGAATATTGAACCTACTATTATTAATCATTTCGTAGCCGTTTTTAGCGTTAAGTGATTGTCCTATACTACAACCTGGTTCTCCAACTTAAGAACTAACCAAAAACAAATACAATACTGAATGATCTATCTGAATTTGTAGCTTAAATTCAATGCATTATAATTGATAATTCAATAAAACTTAAATAAACGTATGTAAATTATTAAAGATCGTTTTTTTCTGTGTTGCATATTTTCATTGGTGACTATTGACATTTTCAAAATATTTCAGAATTTTCATTATCAGTTTAAAGTAAAAAATTCATAGTAAAAATTAAAAGAAAATAAATAACGGCAATAAAGAAAAATATAATATATGAAATCTTTACGGTCTACTTGATATTAAGGCTTCTTATTAAATTTTTGGAAGAAGATTCTTAAATCCTAAAAAAAGGTTATTAAAATTTCAAACTGTTCTTTAAAAACAATGCGTAGGATTGTTGATTTGATAAAAATCTGCTTCTGTGATTTATTATTAACGTATTCAAATTAACGCTAAAAAGCCTGCGCATGAAAATTTGACATTAATTAAAAATATGTATTTGTTGTATACTTTCATGTATAAATACGTATTTAATACATATGTATACATATTTGTATATTGTAAAAGAAGGATAAGCGTCGGGAGTACTTACAATTTGATCATTTTATACATATGTGAGTATTTCTCAACACTTAAATTGAGCGACCACATTCATTTACTACACTTATATATATGCTTATACACATGCATGCTTGCGTATATTTAGGCACAAGTATACATACATATGTACATACACAGGTATACTTATCAATAGCACACACAACCATGCCCGGCTTTTTAAATATGTGTTGAAATGCCAAACAGCGCAAGTGATCGACTGAGCAATGCCCTGTTAACATACATATCTTATAAAATTGATACACTTATTTAAACGTATGTATTTTAATTGATGGTAAATTATTTTACGTGATTTCCCTATTTAGGTATTTTTAAATTTCAGTTTTTAAAAATTAACTTTAAAAAAACATATTTATATGTTATATAACATCAAAAATTAAGTCAAAAATATAAATACAGCTATTATATGCATACATTTAAGATTAACTGCAATGGGCAAAAACTGCACTTCCAGTTTCGTTCGTATCCAATCGTGACTCGTTTATACATACTTACATATGTATGTATGTATGTACATATGCATGCCTGTTACCTACCACACACACACACAAACTCACACACTCGTTTCTCAAAGGTACAGTGCATAAGCCCGACTGCAGCAAACTGAGCTTCACGAAACTTCGCGTCTGAGTCGCACATGCGCAGCAGCTGATGCGAATGCTCGCTGACCTTGACCCTCAATCAGCAGCGCAGAGAGCGCAGACAACGGTTGAACGCGATGCGACAGGCGGGTGAAACTTGTTGCCAAGTGCAGCAGCAGCAGCGACAGCGCAGACGACGCAGTCAAGTTGAAGTTTTATACCCCCTCCACCCCCTCACTAACCGCAAGCGTCGTCAGCTCAACGTCCATGCACACACACACATGTGTGTGTCGATTGCAAGTTTTCACCATTAGCAGCGCATGGCGACGACTGTACTTTGCTTAAAGAAGCAGCATATAAACACATACACGTAAGTATATGCTTTATGCCCACGTGTATGTGTCTGTGTGCTGATATATTTGTAGGTATCGTTGCACAAGGAAGCAAAGCAGAGTAAAGAAAGCGGCATACAAATGCGAAGACACAACACATACACGCATATGCACACGGCAAATACGCTAGAAACAATGGCAGAATTTTTGCTTTGTGTGGCGGCACCTCCGCCAGGCTGACTCAGTGACAATGACGGCGAAGAGAGTGCAAGAGCGAGATGGAGAGAGCCAGCCGGGCTATCAGCTGCCGCGCCATGTGTTCGCGCAAAAATCATGGGTAGAGGGAGTGGGGCAGCTGCTGCATATGCCGGCTTAGAGAGAACAAGAACTGGTAGCTAAAACTGGTTTAGCCGGGACATGAACAAAAAGGAGAGCGATCTGCAAAAAAAAAAAATAAAACAAAAGAATCAAAATTAAATAAAACGCACATTTTATTTATTGTGGGGTTAATATTATTATTTCTTGTCTCAAATCAGCAGCTCCAGCATTTTAATTTACAATTAAAAAACAATCACAGTGATATTTGAATTTTCATCATCGTAGTTCGCCTTGTTTTTTGTCTCGTTCAAGTGAAAAAGATTGTTACAACTGAGTTTGTCTTGTTTGCTCATCCTCATCCTCGTCCTCATGCAGCTTCATTTTTCATTTTTTTTCCCTTTTTATGTTTTTTTTAATGTGCCATTGTTAAGTTGTTCTTGTTTTCGCTGTTGTTGTTGCTGCCAGCTAGCATAGCTAACCCGCTAGAGATCTTGCTTGTTGGATGATAGGTGAAGTGCAAAAGCTCGCCGGCCGCAGCTTTATGGAGTAACGTGTCTATTTCTCTCGCTCGCTTCTTTGCTTCCACATTAATTTGTTATTTATCTTCTGCGTGTTGGAACTCGCCTAATAGGATACTTTGTAGTACATACATATTTATATATATTTTTTTGTTATTTTTTTTAAGGTAAATTATATATTCTTATATAGATTTTTCTTCTCATTCGTTATAATTGTTTAGTAAATTCAAACACATTTGCAGCATAATAATATAGTTGTTGCTATTGTGGTAGCTTCTAAAATACGACGTTCGTATCTCTTCTTTATCCACTGCTTCCAGCAGCTGCACAGCACTGCCTGCGCCATCGTTGTCTTCTCTCTGCTCCCGGACTGCTGTTCAACGTGCTTTCTACTACTTATTCTTCTTCATGTTGTTGTTGTCTTCTTTGACTGCAGGCTCAGAGCTTTGGAATTAGAGATGTGCTGCTTAGATGATGGTTAGATATATGTATGTAGGCATGAGTCTGTGTGGGTGTATGTATGTATGTATGTGTGTGTGTGTTTATGTGTTTGGGGTTGATTTGTGTGTGTCTGTTGATCTTGACTTGGTTTTACTGATTGGTCGCTTCTTCTTCTTCTTGTTTGCGTTTTGCTGTTGTTGTTGTTGGCTGGCAATTGATTTTTTCATAATTTTTTTCTTTTCATTTCATTTTTTTTTTATTTGACAAAACATTTTCGTTGATTTCTCAGTGAGAGAGAGAGAAAGAGAGAGAGAGCGCTCGCGCCGCTCTCTCCTAGTTCCGTCCGCCCTTCTCGTCGCACTCACGTCTCAGATGTCCGCTCTTGCCGCAGCCATAGCAAGTCTTTGACGTCTCCGGGCAGTTCTTGGAGATGTGTCCGGTGCGGTTGCACTTGTAGCATGAGACATTTGCGGGGCCGGTACCGCGCTCATTGACAGCATCGGGACAGTTGCGAACCCAATGGCCGGGCTTGTTGCACCTGTAGCACGTTGGATTATCGGCCTGGGTGCAGTCCTTGGAGATGTGGCCGACACCGTTGCATCGGTAACAACGCTCCGCCTCCTCGGGGCACGCGCGTGCAAAGTGCCCAAATTGATTGCATTTGTAGCACTTCTCACGATTGCGGCGCATACCCCCGCCTCCACCGCCACCACCATCACGCATGCCGCCGCCACCACCGGGTCCACCGACACTGCAGTCCCGGGCAATGTGGCCCGGCCGGTTACACTTGTAGCACGTGGCAGACATCGACATTGTACTGTACTTGGGGAGTTAATTAGAGAATCTGTGTACAACGGTTAAACACACGTTTCTCGGACGCTTCTCGAACGCACAAACACGAGCTGGGCTGAGCTGCTGCTGCCTGCTGCTTGCACGACCTAACTGACTTGCGTTAAATGCAATTAAAACAAAACTACAGGATATGCGAATTTCGCTCGCCGTAGTTTTTTCGACGCCAAAAATTAAAATGGCTACCGCACAAAACTAGTACAATGGTATCGACAGAAATTTGGTATCGAGTATGGGAAAAAACGCCGCTGAACAGTCACAGAACAACGCGCGCACACACTCAGGGATGTTTTGATTACACAATTGCAACACTGCAATTCCACGCGGTGTACATTGGTACAAAAGACAGGCAATACGGTACCAAATTTCAATTTATTAAAATTGTACGTTTTAATAGTGCCTCGAGTCGAGTCAAAACGTAACAACAACTTTGTTTTCCATTTTTCAGATAAACAATTATGTTCATGCATATTCATTGTTGTTTATTATTGACGACCTGTAAGAGACAATGCATTGGTTAGATTTTGTTGTACTGTTCGTGTATTTTGTTGATAGCTCAGGTCGTACTGAACGCAACTTTACTCTCTTGCGCGTACGCTGAAGCAATATCAGTGCCCAATGTTCGGCTGGTATTTACCGACAGTTGTTCGACCGAACGATCTATAAATAGAATTGGGTTTCGTTTTCGTCTTGCTACGCTCGCTCCACTGTTCGCAGTGTTCGGTGTACTGCCAGACTAGTCGCCGGCCTTGCCACTTGCGGTCGCCCAACACGAGTTGGCAGCCTCTCAAACTTCTGGCAATATTTTGCAGATGTATTTTTATTTGTGTTTCTGCCAATTACAAATTTCCCGCTAGTGATGTGCGCAAAATGTTAATTGTCCTGGTAGCAATTGCCACACTGAGCCAATGCCACGCCACAACCACAATACACATGCCCGTAACCACTCAGGACATAATTGCAGGTGACGTGTTCTTTGAAATAATATCGCCGCAAAATCTGGAATACACCTACAGACTGCGTCCGGCCAAGGACTTTGGTGTGGCCTTCTCCCAAAAATTGGAGGGTGTTCCCATGGTGCTCGCCGATCCGCCCCAAGCTTGCCAGAATCTACGCAATGGGCGCGAGCTGCACGGCAGCATTGCGCTCATGGACAGGGGGTAAGCTGTGGAAAAGGGGGCGGAGCGCGTGATCAAAATTCTTGACAAATTTATATTTATCTGCATTATCTTATTGATAGCGAATGCTCGTTTCTCACCAAAACGCTGCACGCGGAAGCAGCCGGCGCCGTTGGCGCCATCATCACGGAATACAATTCAAACTCGCCAGAATTCGAGCATTATATTGAGATGATACACGACAAGACGGAGCGGGATGCACAGATACCGGCCGGTTTTCTACTGGGCAAGAATGGCTTGATCATACGCAACACGCTGCAGCGGCTGAAGCGGGTGCATGCTTTAATTAATATACCTGTCAACTTGACCTTTACCCCGCCAGCGAAAATCAATCATCCGCCCTGGCTGGGCTGGTGAGCACAAGGATGTAGAAAGGGAGACCATCTTGGTCCGAAATCTGAAACCAAAGTGCATACTTAGTCATCGCCCGCATTACTGGAGCTCCCAAGAGCTTAGTTTTAAATTATGTTTTTCTTTTAATATGCTTTTTTCGAGGCTGCAAACCAATTGAATTTTTTTTTTTTGTAAAACAGTTTAAACATTGGGCCAAAAACTTCAATTTAGTCATTTTGTGAAGTATTAGCAACACTTTAAAATTTATCTAGTACATGCATTTTTTGTTTAACAAAATTTTTGGTTTAATATTCAATATTTAATCATTTTGCAAAAATTTGTAATTTTTTTAGGCTTGCGTTTAATATTTAAAATTGTCAAAAATACGGAAGAGTTAAAAATCGAATATTTCAATTTAAATTTTCTGCTGAACTGGCTTATAATACTGAAGATATTTCGTTATGAAACAAAACAAATGTTTAATATAAAATTAAATTACTTTAAGGCTCGAGCTTTTGAAGTTTGAAAACAGAACCCTAAAAAAATACAAAATACAGTCAAAATTCAAAAATTATGTTTTTTTAATATAATTAGATCATTTACTATGTATTTTTATTTTAAAAATCTGCTATGGTTTGCAGCATAGTAATTTATACTTGACAAAACATAAAAGAAAAACTAAAACTGAACTGAATTTAAGTAGTTAAATTGTAAACAAACAAAGCAATTCCCTAAAGAAACAAAAAAAAATGAATGTTTAAACCAAGCGTAATTTGTAAATAAAATTGCTAAGCAAAAGACAGTTGGTTTAGGTTTAAGCTATGAACAATATACAATGCGTAAATGTTTATTAAAGCTAAGTACATATGTGTGAGTGTTCACTGTAGAACTAGAACTTGCCCAGGGCGCTCAGATTGAGGCACATGCCCAGCGTGAGCACCACGATGGTCACAACGAGTATGGCGAAGCACAAATAGTTGGACTGAATGGGCATGCGAAACAGCTTGGCGGACATGTCCAGCGACGAGGCGAACAGCAGCGTGGAATTGAGATCCTCGGCGGAGGTGTTGTGATAAACGAACGGACGTACGCGTATCTGATGCCCGTTCGCCTGGGCGTTCTGGCAGACGCGCGTCACGGAGCCGGCGACAAAAAAAGGCAGCAGGCCCAGAAATAGCCATAACATGACATTGGCTATGTTCAGCAGGACCAGCTTTAGGGCGCAATAATGGAAGTCGAAGTCCTTGAACAGATAAACGAGTCCCGCGAATGCATACGCCAGATTCATGACGATCAGAAAACAGACGGGTATCGACACATGCTGATTGACCCGTTCCAGCAGTTTGCGAAACTCGAGTATCTCGCGCATCCAGTCCAGCGAATCGATCGAGTGCATCAGCAGCTTGTGCGACAGCGTCTCCAGGTGGACGCGGAGCAAATAGCATTCAATGTAGTAGCTGCTCAACACGATGATCTCGACCAGATCCTGTACCAGTATCGTGCACAGCAGCCCGATGCGCAGCCAGAGCTCCCAGTCGCGCAGCGCCTCGGCCAGCCAGGGCACTTTGATCATCTGCGCCGTCGGCTGCATGATGACCACACAGCAGGCGTAGCCAAATAACAGCAGAAGCAGTGCCAGTGCCACGCCCAGATACAACCAGAGCATGCGGCACAGGCGTTTCGGCTTGGCGGATAGCAGGAACACACGCTCGATCAGGTTCTGTAACTGCTCGTGCTCGATCACCTTGCAGACGAGCACCGCGGACACAAAGCTGAGCAGGTTGAGCACACTGGGCACCACATAGCCGAACAGCAGCTCTCCAATTGTATTGGGCGTGGCGGAGGCGGACGCGGCGCCGCAAACATCGCTGCCATTGCCATGTCCGCCGGGTCGTATATCCCGATAGCTGCTAAAGCCACGATCCCCACTGGAAAATGTGCAAGTTTCAATTAGCTCTTTGTTAACTTTGTTATCTGTTATCTCACCGATAGCCGCAGAGATAGCGCAGCATGTAGCCCAGGAGCAGCACACAGAGCACCATCAGCGCTTGCACGTAGCTGCAGCAGGCACGCACATTGCTCATGTCCGTCGAGATGGGATTGAGGCCCACCAGCGTCAGTATGGCTACATATGGACGCAGGAACTGCAACGATTTTTTTTTTTTTTGGTTTTTTATTATATGAAAAAAAAAGAAAGTGTTGCAGTCGGGTGTAGTCGGGTGTAGCGTTACCACAAAATGTGTTGTGCAATCTTTATACGTTTTTTTATGCCACAATCGTAATAAACATTTTATGTTTTTAAAGAATAAATATGTATTAAAATTTCCATTTTTAAGTTCATAAAAAATAATCAATAATCAAATTATTTATTCAAGAAACAAATAACGTTTTATTAACGCGAATTCTAATTTCTGATAAACTTAAATTTTCTAAAAGGTTTTTTTCAAGCGATTATATTGCAAATAAGAATTTTATATATGTATATATATTTTAAATTTTTTATTTTATATTCGGTGGGTTCTTATCTGCCTACCGTAATTTATCGGGCTTACAAATTTTATTTCTGTCATTTATTACAATACTTTTTTCCACCGTGTAGTCTTTCAATAAAGTCGCAGAAATCACAACGAAAACAAAACAAACTTTTTTAATTCACCAGACAGCCTTATCTCTTTCCAAGTATAAATATGTGCACTAACTTTCACTATATCGACTGCACACTGTATATGCACTGTTTTTCTTTTCTTTTTTTTGTGGGGGGACTGATCAGGCACCGGTTTTTGTTTTGATATCTCGATTTTTTGACTATATCCGCGTTACCTACCTTGCGCTTGCAGTAGTTGAGGAGCGCAGATGTCGGTTCGTGCTCGCCCGGCTGCTGGAGTTCATCGTGGAGGCCGCCGTTTAAGCGATTGATAAAACAAAAAGAACTATCCGCATTATTACGATACATGACGGCCGTAGACAAAGAAGTTTACATGCAGCGACAACAATAACAACAACGAGTAAAGCAACAACAACAACGACGACAACAACAGAGGCGCAAGCACACAAACATAACGGCTCGACGACGATTTTGTTGTTGTTGCTGCTGACAGTGACAATGACTGTAAATGGAGCGAATGGAAGACGATCGCCGCCAACGCCGACACAGCAACAACTGAACGTACGTCTGGCAATGGCGATGGCGATGGCGAGAGAGAGCGAACGCGAGCGAGTGGGCGAAAACTTACGGCGAGCTCGTGCAGCCAGGATGAGGCGGCGGATGTGGCGCGGCTGCATCGCAGCAGCGATGGCGACTCACTGAGCTGCTGGGCTGTGGCTGCTTCTGTTGTTGTAGTCGCCTCCGTCGTTGTTGTCGTTGTCGTCGTCGCTTTCATCAATTGCAACTATAACGGTAAATTGAATAAATTGAAACTCGAGCCGCGCCAATAGCGAACCGAGCGCAAGCAACACAGCCGAAACCGAAACAGAAGCCGAGCCCGAAGCTTTCCTGTCACGCTGTAAGCTCTCTTCGAGCTTTGCTCACTCCGCGCTCACCGTGTGCTCTCTCTTTCTCCCTCTCTAGTCCGAGGGCGCCTTATCAATGAAATATATCTCGGTAACAGAACGCGACGCGTTCTGAACGCTGCTGTGCACCTGTTACAGTTTAGATAGGAATCAGCTTGTTATCGCGACCGCTATCTTTCCAAATTAAACGCTCCGACATATGTACATATGCAAATACGAATACATGTGCAAATGCGTGTGTATGCGAGTGTGTGTGTGTATATAGAATTGTTTGGGTGAGTTTTTATGATTTCTGTATTTTATGCTTTTCTTTGTTACGTTCGCGCGATCCATTGACGCCGGTTTATTGTTCTTGATTCGGAATTTGTTTATGTTATCTATATGGCTGCTGTTTGACGAGTATTGTAATGTCACCAAATGCCGGACAGCAGCCTCTCTCGGCAGCCTCAGCCATCGGTAGTAGGAATATGAACACATAAGTATATGCAGCTCTTTGATAACCCAGAGGATCATCATTATGTGTTGCGCTACATTAGGAACGGGCGGCTGTATGAACTGTCAATAAAAATTGCATAAAATTATAAATAATATATATATATAATATTATAATAATAATAATCCATAAGTAAAAATACACATTATTATATTTATTTCTATATAACAAATATCTATAATTCCATCATATCATTTCTTTGGCTTCATCTATGCAATAGCTTAGGATTCAAGCCCGATCCATTTTAGTTGTTTCAAAATGTTTTATTATAAGTCCCTTAGCTTGATCAGTAAGTCTTGAATAAGTTTCTAAAAATTATAAATTAAAATTCTCTCAGATGAGGGTGTATTTGGTAGCCTAGTTGCTGAAGAAGTAAAAAATATATATCATCAGAATTTGTATCCTTCAAAAAGAAAAATTTCAAACTTAAAAAAACATAAAATTCAATACATTTTTTATTATTAAAAGACTAATAAAAAGTCTTGAATAGCTTTTTCTTATGCAAGTTACGATGCTTTAAACAGCTTAAAAATTGTAAATAAATATTAGCTAGTTTTTAAAAAAATTTTTTTTTTTAATTTGCAGTTTAACTTTATATAATATTTTCATATGTTTAAAACATCAACAGTAAATTAAAAAAAAATTCGTACTAGCTCATTTTAAATGTATCAATTCGTACGCTTATTAAAAATTATCTTACTCAAAAAAAACCTCCTTGAATTCTGCATAGTCCAGATAAGTTATATAATTTTTCTAACTAAAAATTTAATTAAAAATTTATTATCACTTAAAGAGTTAAGTGTAGCGTCTATGTAGATCATTATAGCCGCATCTCTTCAAACCCGAATCTGAGTCTTTCACTGCTGCTATCTTAAATGAAATGCGCATAGCAATAACAGCTAGGCGTGCAAAATATATAAAGAAAACAATAAAAAAAAAACAACAACAATTTGCAAAGTGACACTCAAAAATGTTTTTTTCTCGTTTAGCCGAGAATCGTTTTGCGACGCCCTTCCGACGATCAGTGGCGATCGCTGTTGCTGTTGTTGGTGTTGCTGTTGTTTGTTTGTAACAATCGCTCCCTCCTTTCGCAGTGTTGTTGGCGCTGCGGTTGAGTGCGATGCTCGGACACGCAAGGCAATAAAGTAACGAAATTTATTGTTAGCAAGTAATTAAATTAAATTAAAGACAAGTCGCAAGTTGTTTAAACCTTCGTTTTTTTTTTTTTTTTTTTTTTTTTTGTGCTTGTGTGCGATTTGAATTCGTTGCTGAACGTCGATTTGCATGATGGGCAGCCGCAGTCGATGCCGCAATTGACGTTGACGTTGACGTTTTTGTGCCCCGGCAATTTCCACCCGCAACCAACAGGCATTTGGAGCAGCTGGCACTGGATGTGCCACTGGCACAGGACGGAACAGGCCAGGGCAGGCTAATGTCTGCTGGTCAATGCTGTCATTGCCTCTGAACTCTGGTCACTCATGTAAATTAGCTGCGTTGTCAAATAATGCTGATTTGTTGTTGGTTCGTTGGCAGACTAATAAAAGCAACCCCCGCCCCTCCCAAAACCATAACACAGCCTCGCCACTACCCGCCCCCCGACCCGATAAACTTGACAGAGCCAACTGTCCGGTGGCCATCACTTGACGCATATCTCAAACCATAGCGGAGCGAGAGAGAGGGAGAGAGAGAGAGAGAGATAGTCGTTCCGTCCAATGTTCAACGTGCAGCTTTTTGTTTAAAAATCAAATCAAATATTACGAGAAAATTTCAATGCGGTTAAATGCATAGCAAATTTTATGCCCCCTTCCCCCCGCTCCTCAAAAAACCCGATGTGTGTGTTAGGCGATGGGTTTAAGGGGAGAGTTGGTGGCCCTGGTCTAGCCGCAACCGCAAAAACGCAAATGTTGACTCGACACCCGTCGGGAACTGAACATGAACGTATTGAGTTGTTCCGGGTTTGACAAATTTGAAGCGCCTGTTTCATTCCAATGTTCCAGCGAAAATTAGGACTCTTAGTTTGATAGGAAAAGCCGACACAATTGAAGTCTTGATTTTAAATGTATAAAAGAAACTTACGCTGTAATTTAAAACAGTATTTAGTCTGTAATGTTGAGCCTATGTTTCATTCCAGTGTTCCGTAATAAACGTTGAAGGCTAAAAGGCTTAGAGATTTGAAAGTATACCAACATTCCTATATGCTTAGGCTGTTTCATTTCAGCGTTCCGTTGCATCCTGAATGTATCGTTCCAACATTCTACAAGTAACATTTCACCCCCACCCTTTTTTTTTAATATTTATTGAGCAAACATTTTATTTTAAATATAGTTGTTAAAGTATATTTAAATTTGTTTTGGACTAAAAGACAATTTCAGTGTCTGTTTCATTTCAGCATTCCACAAAGGTTTTGTATTTTCGACATTATAAATTGGAGTAAATATTTTGTGAAGTATTTAAATTTATATCTTATTGTTAATTAAAGGTTTATTCCATCGTTTCTTCCTTTTTTTAGAATTATGTAATTTTTTTTTATTTCTTTTAAAACATTTTATTTAATTTACTAGATAATAATTTTCTCAGGAACCATTGTAGACTATTTTTTTTCAGTAATTCCCCAAATTGAGGAACAACTTAGGATTTCTTTTCGAATTTCTAAACGGGAACTGCTCAACAAATTGAAATTTTGTCAATTCTTTTCAATAGCTGGAATAGTTCTGTTTAATGAGAAACATGCGGGTAAGTATAAATAGATGTGTATTTGTGTTGTTGCCTAGCCTGGTGGCATATATTATTCACTTGTGTCTTAAAGTTTTTAAAGTTTGGGCCACGCCCATGTGCACATTGCCGCCTACTAAAAAGATCAGATTGTGCGACGTGTCAAGTGTCCGAAATTCAATTAGACTTCATTAGCATTAGCAGCCGGTGGCACATGGTTGTGTTTGTTGTTGTTGTAACAACTGTTGTTGTTGTTGTTGTTGTAGCTGCTGCTGCTGCTGCTGTCTGGGTCCCACCTTGTGGCTGTGGCGTGCACAGATTTAACCGTTTGCAGATTAGCATAAATGAGATCATTAAAATGCGCTTACGTTTGTGTGGGCTGGTTTGATAGAAGAAGGTGGCTCAGTGGGTGGTTGGGTGGTTGGTAGGTTGGTAGTTCGGTTCGTATGCAAGAAGCGACTTCCTTTTGCACGTAGCAGACGCAGCCTGCAAATTGCCTGGCTGTAAAGTGTCACTGCTGTCGAGGTTCGTGTCTTGGCTATGCACGCACACACACACAGAAACACAGACACACACACATACATTGAAAATTTGCATAATTATTGTTAGCCTCGTTGACATTAATGTTTAATATAGCAACTAGTTTTCGGGCATCTTATTGCTATTTGCTTTCCATTCTTTTTTTTTTTTAGCTTGGCTTGATAGGTCATAACATTTTGTGTGTTAAGCAAGCAGCCAGACAAGCACACTGTTTACACTGGCCAACAAGAGTGGGGAGCTTTAAAATCTGACCTCGATTTGTTTTTGCTTAAACTAACCTTTTAATTTTAATGATGCATCACGATAATTAAATTTAATAGAAATATTTGACATAAATTTCTAAAAACCAATCTACAAATATATATGTTTTGAATAAACATAACTACAAATTACAAATTAATTCATTAATTTGTAAATGGCTTAAATTTTTCTGAATTAATTTTCAGTAAAATTAATGGGGCATCCATTTTACGAAACTTATTTTTACTATTTATTTATGCAAGCATAAAGTAATAATTATTCAAAATATATATTTTTGTAAAGTAGTATTTTTTTTTAATGTTAAAACTAATTGTTTTCTTTTGTTTTATTTTTACTTTATATCGATTATTTAAATTGAAGTTTTTTTTATTTCATATTAGTTTTCACTTTTAATTAAATGATTAATGAAAATTATTAAATGCATAAAAAATGTGTTTATATAATTTATGTAAATTTTACATTTTGCCAATAAAACATCTGCGTTTTGGTTTAATTTTAAATTCATATCAATAATACATGTTCGTTTTCAGCTAGTTGTCATATTCCATATTTGATTGATTTTTGGGAGATTTATTTGAGTCTGTTTATCATAAAAAAAAAATATTATGCTCTATTTAAAATAATTTTGTTTTGCATTCAAAAAAGCTAAAACTTGACACACAAAAATTTGTATTTCCTAAACATAAATCGGTGAGTTATATTATATTATTTTCTCTTTCGCTCAAGTTGCCGCTTTTGTTATATTAAAAAAAGTTTATATATGAAAACAAATTATTGAATTAATACTTTTGACCCGTGCTAAACCTTATTTAGCAAAAATAAAGGTAGCTTAAATAAAAAGTTTTTGTAATGTTGATTGACGTATAAAAAAAAAACTAATAAAAAATGTTGTCTAGGAGCGTTTAAAATAATATTTATGTGCCAAGTGCTTCAATTTGTTGTTGCCTACTGTCCAAACAACTGGCTGCAGCTGGACGTGGGTTATATATACATATATATATATGTCTCTATATGTAAACATCGAGTCTAGTTAATTGGCCTGTCATAAACCTGTTGCTATATAAAGTTGTTGCCTTTTTTTGTGCTGCTGCTGCTGCTGATGCTAGTTTTCGATGGACCAAGCCCGTATGTGTGGTCAACACACACACACACACACACTTACACATACACAGGTGCTTTTGACTGTAGGGCAAACCTTTTCGCTAGCCGCCAAACGAGCTAATTTTGATGATATCCACAGTCGAGCAGATATTCGCTGGGTTTCGTTCCATGCGGGGTGGTGCTGGTGCTGCTGCTGTTGTGTGGGTGTCTCTGCACTAAAAGCCTGTCGCAGCCTGCAAATTGAATCAGTCGGTTTGAGTGTGTGTGTGTGAGAGTGTGTGTGCGTGTGTGTGGCCAGAGGGCGACGTGCGCGCTCTCATGAAATGTGACCGCAATTGCGGTTCGTTAGCTGCATTTCAGCTAGTCCACATGGTCCACATGGCAATGGACTTCAGCCAGAGCCCGCTGATGCACACACACACACACACACCTGCACGTGCATGTGTGCAGGTGTGGTACGTGCAGCGGACCGCCAAAATAAACCGAAATGGGCGTGCCGGGCACAATGCAAAGGCATTGTGCTTAAGTGGTTAGCTGACCAAAAGCACTTTGACCATGCGGTGTTGCTCGTGGCCGCTGCGCTCAGTTAGCCCTTTAAATTGTCGCCCCGGCTTTATTATTTATGACAAAATGCTGGTATCAAAATGGCAATGCCAAGGCTTTTGTTGGCACTTAGCGGCAATTAGAAACTGTAGCTGCCACACACACACACACACACAAACACACTCGCACACACACTCTCACACACCTGTAGCTGGCTGCAATCACAGCTGAAGCGGGGGGTGGTGCGGGGCAGTTGTCAACTTCTGGGATTTGCGCGCCATCTAATGCGGCAGCAGAGTCAACAATGCACTTAGAGAAAAAAAGAAAACAGCAGCTCGTAAATAAAATAGAAATAATGTCAAAAAATTACAAATTTATTTGATTTATTTTTATTTTGTACACAAATGCAAATCCATATGTTTTTAATGTATTTCCATTGCTTTTAGTATTTTTTATTTATTAATAAAATAGTTCAAATGCAATGCTGACATTAAAATAGATTAATTTTTGTAAACATATTTTTCATGCTTATTAGATTTTTGTTTTGTATTATATTTTTTAATGCATTTTGTAAGTGCAGTGTTAGCATTTAGCTAAATTAAGTATTTTGTTCACACGCTTCATTTATTTATTAGTACTTAAATTGTGTTTATGTATTTATTTTTCCAATGAGAAATTTTTATTCAAACAAAGTATAAAAAGGCATTTTGTGCTTTTAATTTATTTATTGAAATTTTTTTATATCATAGTTATAGCTTTTTATTTATCATATTCATATATATATTTTTACAACATGCAATTTTTTCATTTAAGATTTTTTGTTTTATTGTTCGTTTAGTTTATTGTTATTAATTATTTTTAAAATGATTTCAAAGCGTGGAAATTTGTTAGGCTAAATTAAAGAGTTTTCAATATAAAATAATTCTTTTTTATATTTAATCACCAGACTTAATTATATTATAGAATTTAGAACTTAGTAGACGTATATTGAAATCTTCAGATATAATTAGGTTACATTTTCTTAAATCACCCAAAAAAGTTTGTTTTCAGACTTTATTTCAGAAATTTTTCGACCGAAAAATATTAAAATAAAATGTGTTTGAATTGTGGATTTTGAAACGTGTAGTTTTGTTTAAGTGTACCAAGTTGAAGGTAATTACGACAAAGACGCACATCCTAGGCACATCCGGTCGGGCACGCACAAAAGCACAAAAACTTGTAGCTGCTTCCAATCCCACCCTGACCACTCTCCCTGCCTCTGAGTGCCGCTCTTCCCCCCCCGCGGATCGTGCTGGTTTGACTTTTCAGCGCTCGAAAAAACGTGACAAGCATTGCGAATCAGCGGCCAGTTGCGGGCGAATTTAAAAGGATATGTCGCCGTAAATGTGTGAGCCCGGCCTTAACGGCCTGACCTACTCATGAGTGCCAAATGAGTTGTTACACCAGAAACTACAGACGGCTCTCCAGAGAAGTTTAACCCAAGACAGGACGCGGGCGGAGGGGGGAGCCTCATCCGCAGACTGTTGCGTGCCGCCCTTGCTGCTGTAGGTGTGTGCGGCTGTGTGTGTGTGTGTGTATGTGTGTGTGCCTGGCTTTTGTTGGCTAACTAAATATTGTTAGGCAAAGTAAACGACATTGTAGACATTGGCAAGCGACCGACAGGGCCGCAATCTGCGGCCAGTGGCGTAGTTTAACAGGGGCTCTCGCTAAGTGTTGGTTTAACTTTCAAAAACTATTTCTGTAGTTTGTTGCTGTCTATGAATTACATAAAAATAGTTGCTTTAAATCGCTTTTCAATTAAAATTTAAGCCATTATTGTGTAATATTTAAGCGAATTTGTGTAGCTTGTTATTAAATATTTTTAATTCATAATTTTAGTTACTTTCTCTATATTTTTACAACATTAGAAATATTCTAGTTTTTATTTCAAACAGTTTTTTAGTTTTCAGATATAATATCAATATATTAAATAATTTATTTATTTTAGTTTTGTTGAGGCGCCTCTGCCTGTCATCCTTATGGAGCCTATTAGCGTGAAACACAACGCCGGCTCCATTGAAGTTGTCATCCTGACATTGCTGCTGCTGCTGCTGCTGCTTAGCTGCCGTTTATTAGAAATTTCCTTTTTTACCGTTATTTTTTTTTCTATTTACCTCAGCCAGGACACAGGCATTTTACGTCTTACGTTGCAGCTCGACCGCACTGCAGCTGGGGCACACACACACACACACACACACACACGCACACAGGAAATACCCAACTGAGGGTTTTTTCTTTGGCAGCATGTCCTGGTATCCTGGCGTCCTGGCAGCCAGCACGCTGTTGACGCAACCTGCTCATTAATTTTTTACGCTTAATGTGTTTTTCTAATGATTTTTAAATTGCTTCTCAGATTTCAAATTTTCGGTTTTTTTTTTTGCATTGTGCGAAATATTTGGTCGCACGGCCTTGTTTGCTATCTGCTTTTGATTTGAGGTTGTCTCGCGGGGATAAACCGAATTTGAGCCAAGTGGACGTCAAAGTTAAACAGCGGCTCATTAGCGAGTCATGTGTATCTGTCTGTCTGTCTGTCTGTCTGTCTGTCTGCGTGTCTGTGTTTGTGCTTTTGGATGTTCGGCTGTATCCATATTAATTTACAGTTCATACAAGAACAAAAAATGCCGAATGCAATAATTAAAATGCAATAACAACAACAACACGTAGCTGGCTTAAAAGGCGGCAACAACAACGCCAACAATCTGTTAGCCAACGTTCAGTTCTTACTGTCTGTTATGGTTGCTTCGCATACCTGTGCCAACCCGGCCAATTGGGTATATTCAATTTTTAAATTTTAAATAAAATTATATCTAAACAAAAATAATATAAGTTAAATGGAAAAATTGAATTTAAATTTTTAGTTTAGTTATTATTGGATTGTCATTTATTTAATCACAAAAAGTATATAGTAAAAGTAGAATTTAAAAGCTTAAATTATGGATAAATATTGATAAATAAATATGTATTTTTTATCTCAAATAAATTGACAAAGAGTAATTTGAAATTGTTTAAGGAAAATTTAAAGCTGATTTACTGAATTTCAAAGTTTAAGAAATATGTGTTTGATAAATCTATAATTGTCAGCTGAAACTAAGCAACTCCTTGATTGTGTTGTGTTTTTTTATACAAAAAAGTGACCAATCCTAAAAGTATGCAATAAAAGCGCACATTTCATAGTCCGACATGCTTTCAACAACTTGCACCTATAACCAGCTTACTTATCCAGCTCTGTTTGGCATCCAATTGTTTGCCACACACACACAGAGGCCCACACACACATGCATGGCACCGCATGAAATCGCATCATGTATACGACGCGTTGTGCACTTTGCCAGCTTGCCACTTCTTTGGGCGCAGGCAGCAACGTTTTGTCTGACTGACAAATTTAATTACTGCTGGCTTCGCATCTGCGCGCGTGTGTGTGTGTGTGTGTGTGTGTGTGTGAGTGTGTTGTTTGCGCCGTTACTGATATGGCAACAGGACCAGACCCAGGAACTGGTCCTGGACTCGTCGCAGATTGAGCACCCGGTCTGAAGTCACTTCATTTGATGCGTCAATCAGCACAATCAAAAACTGCAGCCCATGAAAATCAATTAAAAAGCCGTTGACACACTGCCCAGGCACTGTGTCCGGTCCTGTTACTGGCCCTGGCCCTGGCCAATGGGTCGCTGATCGGATTGTGTCCTGGGTGTTGTCCTGGTCGAATGCTGTCAACAGCGTTGAACGTTTTGCAATTGACGCCGCCTGGATTAACATTTATATTTCAGCAGGCGAAGCTTCTGTACACAACATTGTTTTTTCGGCGCTCCTTTTTTGTTTTTTTTTTTTTTTGTATATTGTTTGGTTTGATATTCCTTTGTGATTCATTTGAAATGCAAATTCCTTTGTAGCGGATATACCAACAACAGGAGCACACTTGCAAAACAAATCAAAGGCCCCATTCAACGGCGCGATGATGCGGCATTTTCGACATGGCTGAGTTGGAGTTGAAGCCTGGGTGACGTCAGCGTATTGCATAGTTAATTGCTGGCCCCGCTGAGTTGCAGAAGTTAACCAAAAAAAAAAAGAAGAGAAACAAAATGAAGAAATAAATATAAATAAAATAAATAGCAAGAAACGGTGGCAGCGCCACTTAATAAATGAAATGTCATTGGGGCGTGCGGCAATCAGCAAAACAAAAATCCAAACGGATTTAACACCAAGCGGCGCAAATGACGCATGAGTAGGCAGCGAGATTGTGGGTGGTGCACAGGCAACTGTAAATGAACCCAGCACCCTTCCACTGGCTAACTGACTGACTGGTTGAATGACAGACTGACTGACTGACTGACCAGGCCTGGCTAACTGACAGCATCCAAGTGAGCGCTGAGCGTCGCTTTATCTGCTTCTGAGCCACACACACACACACACACACACACACACACACACAGTAACATACACCACTTGTCATGGACACCCGCTGCTCTGCTCTGCTACGAATTAAGTTTTCCAGTCAACGACTTTAGTTTACACTAAAATAGCATTCAAGGTTCGAGCTACGATCCCCCGTAGGTTCGAGCTTGTTAATTTGGGTTCGAGCCCTGGAGTCAACTATGTAATCTCGCTAATTTGTATTTAATCCTTTTAAATGAAATTTTTTAAATTTTTGCAACTGTTTGTATAAATTGAATTCAACTATGCTTTACATGAGTTCTGTTTTTTTTTTATTTGATTTTATAAGAAATGAGTTCAAGTTATTTGATTGGTTTAATTAAATAGTCTATTATAAATAAAATAAGCGAATAGAAATCAAAAAAGGAATTGAGAAAAAAAAATTATAAGTATAAATTGTCAGGGCTAATACATTAAAAATATCTATTCAAATTCGTAAACTATTTTTATTATCGAGCGACATCTTTAAAAATATTCTGTTCGTACACTTAGCGAAAAGCTAACAGTGGGTATAGAATTTATACGGATTTAATTTTAAAATTTCAAAAACATACCATTCTAGAATATTTTTAATTATGTAACATAAAAAAGAAAAAACTTTTAAATTATAATTTTTAAATGAATAGAATTTTCCTTTAAGTATTTGACTTTTGTGTTTATTTTAAATAAGATAATTTTAAGTTCATGCTAAGAACTGTCTGATTTACGAACAAAATAATTTCAGTTTTTACTGCAAGTGCATTGAATCAAACGGAGTGCGGTTTAAAGCATACCCCAGGATACACTGCGAGGATAACACAGTGGAAACGCACAAATAAAAAAAAAATATAAAAAAAAAAACGAAACGAGACGAGCAACTGCAGTTGCAACTGCTACTCCTCCATTTACTGTTATTGCCACTGCTGGTGGCTGGTGTTGGAGGCGGCTTCACTGCTGCTGCTGCTGTTGCTGTTGCTGCTGCGTCAGCTGCAACTGATGACATTGTCAGACAGCAAGGCGCAGCCCGGGCTATAAAAGAACTAACAAGCCTGACAGTCACTCAGCGTCAGTCAGGCTCTGGGCCGGCTGCCCGGTTGGGGACGCTGTGCAAATTAAAAGTTTGGCCCACACTTGACACGTGCTTAGAAGTTGCAACGCCCACCCGCCATCAACCGCCAACCGCCAACCGGCAGCCGCAACGCACCAATGTCCACTGGTCCAGCCCACCACACGGTTGACAATTTTTTTTCCACAGCATGTTTGCGGCTTGCGGCAGCGTTTTCTGTTTTTGCACATTTTATCTGCGGAATAGCGCGGAGTGGGCCGTTTTAGGAGCTGCCAGCTGAAATTTATGGGACTGGGCCAGACGTCAACTTGCGTGCAGCTGCATAAACTTGTTGCACACGAGGCAGGGTCAACGCAGCACGGTTAGGCTAGACACCTGACTAACTTGGCCTAAAAGTTATTTACGCCAGCTAGAGACTAGCTGAAAACAATTAAGAACGTTCAAACTTGCAGTCTAATAACATTTTTTGAAATAAATTTTACTTTCAGAGAAAAAATTTAATTATCAGAAATGCTTTTATTTTAAAAGTAGATTCAATCTAGAGAATCAATCATGACTACAATGCCAATAAACATTAAGGGAGTTTAAAATATCCGAAAACTCTTTTAAAAAATTTATTTTCAAATTGCATAAAATGTAAATTTTGAATCAATCTGTAGGACAAATTATGAAAAAAATGCCTTCGAACGTGAAAATCGGTTAAGTTTTGACATAGTTACGAGAGTTGAAAATATGGGAGCTATGGATCCGAGAGACTTATATGTTAAAATTTTTGTAAAATTTGGCATGATTTTTGACCAAAAATATTAGCCTCTCAGAATCACTTTTAATGTGTTTTTTATACTAATTACAACATCCGCAATTAATTAAAAACAAAAATTCGCAATTCTAAATTTTTAAAACAAATTTTTTTCGAAAATACATAAGGGGGATTACGTGCTTTTTACCCAAAAATCAAAAAAAATTATTTTCAATTGTGTATATATTTTAAATGTAGAATCAATCTATACGAAAAATTATGAAATGAATGCCCTCAGTTTGGATTAGAAAACCGCAAAAGAGTTTAGATTGGTGTGACCATATTTAGGTTTTATTTCGAAATGTAAGAGGGGTAAGTTTTTATGATTATTAGATTCCTTTGTAAGCTTGAGTTTTGTATCGTCCAGCTTCTGTGCGAAGAGTTCCTAATGGTTTCCCACGTCTACATTTACTGTCATAGCTTTCCTACTTGGCTGAATATGTCAATACAAATTCCTTGAATTAACAATTTGCTTTACTCTCTTTTGTCACTTTATAAGTATGCGATTGGCACCGTGCTGTTCTTCAAACGCGTTTCCGATATTTGCACTTCTAAAACCTCTTTTATTTCTCTATTAACCAATGGCAAAATTAAAAAATATATAATAACTTCAATAAACAATGAACAATTTTTGGCAACACAATTAAATCGAAAAATAAAGCCGTAACTCTAAGGAATGTGCATTAAAAAGGCAATTTGATTTAACAAACGAATAAAAGTACGCACTTTAACCTTGTTCCAAACATTGTTGACCAACAACAGTCAAGTCAATAACTTCCTGAGGATCGCGTGAATTGGATATAAAAATCACAGCCTCATCATATTCACTATCCGACAAATGCGTCCCTTTTGCGGATTTAATTTCAGAGCATTTCTCACTAAATTTAATCTTTTTTATTGACTTATTATAAGCTTCAGCGGGTAGACTGTTTCTGCGTTTTCGATTCCTTTTTATAATTGGACTCAGCGGCACAACTCGAGATCTGAGTTTAATATACGTCGGTGAATCCATTTTAATTTTCATTTTTTTTAGCAGAAATTTTTGTTGTTTTATATAACATGACTGGGTTCTCAGCTTTTAACTGACTGAGGCTTTCAGGTTTTTGAGTTCACCAGATTTCGAAAGTTGAATGTTACATATTGGAATGCTTGATCTCTAAAAAAAATCAGTTGGAATATAAATATAAATTCTCTAGATTGGTTCATAATAAATAATGTAACAAAATGTAGTTATAAATATAATATTCTAGTTTCCCATTCTTATACCTGTAATATTTTCACCTGAACAATTTCAGAAAATTACACATTAATTTACTTAATCAAGTTTATTTATTTATAAACTACACTCATGCTGTTATTTATTGAATTTAAAGTGAAAAATTCTTAAACATGTACATTTATTTTGAATAATGATCATTTAAACAAGCTAGCTAAAGAAACATTTTTAACATAATTCCGTTGTTGTCAGCTTTTGATGGTTATCTACCAAATTCAGTAATAGCTCTCGATTCAACACCACTTCACTCAGATAGGGGTAAAAGAAGACTGTCAAATTGTTCAGAGAACGCTGAACAGCCAGCGAGATCAGCCTGAGGGTCTCGCATGGCTGAGAATGCCGTTTGAGCTCCAGTTGGATCAGTTTGTCCAAGTCGACGAGACACTGAAAGATCGGCTCCAGATCACATTGCACCACACCAAATGTATCCTCCTTCAGCGAACGCACACAAATGCAGACGAGTCCATCTATCAGCCAGATAAGCGACCGGCCACAGCACAACTCGGACTGCTCCTGATCCGGATTCACAGAGCACTTGATACTGATGCTGATGCACAGACTGATCAGCGACTGGAGCATCTGCTGCAGCGTTGGATTTTGTAGCGGACGACAGTTCGAGTGGACGCTGTTGCCGCGCAGACTCCAGAATCTGTGCGCCTTCATTGGCGTCATGAGTGGACGCAGGCCAGCATAGGAACGTTTAACGGATTGAACGGACTTTGCCGACAGATTTGGGCACTTCCCAAGTTGTTCGCTAAACTGTCGAATCCTCTGCAGCAGCACATCGCGCAGTGCCTCCCAGTTTTTGGGCCGCTTTTGAGCAAAGCCCTGCAACTGGAACAGGGGGCAACCCGCTCTGCAAGAGCCGGATACGATTTCATGAAAATCCCAGGCCGCCAGCATCTGGAAGCCAAACAGTTGATTGTCAACGCTGAGGGCGACGGCCATCGGCAGTAAGCTGTGATCCCACTGTTCGCTGAGCGGCAGCCGGTGATGCATCACCAGTCCATAGATCCACTTGATGACATACAGCTTGGCGCTGATCAGCGTGGTGAGGCATCCGTAGAGGCAAATGAACTGCCAGGTGGCGGAGTAGCCGCCAGCCATGTTGGGCCAGTAGAGGGCGACCAGGACGGAAGTGCAGCCGATGCAACGCGGCAGGATGAAGCCAAAGAGGTGCTGGCACAGTGAACGAATCGCAACATCGTCCACACGAGCTTTTGGCAGAGGCCACAACTCGTTCCCGAAGCACAAATGTTCGGTCAGGAAATAGCTGAAGCCGCAAATGGCGCCAAATACGCACAGATAATGCCCAGTGTAGCTCACATCCACATCGATGTTCAGTGCATCCACAAAGCTCAAATACAGCCAGCTGCTCCAGTAACCGAAGCTGACGAGGACGATGAGCAGATACAGCTTCTGCAGCAGCTCCTGCTGCGACACGTGGCACGTGGGCGGACGCTCGTCAATTTGCCACTGCAGCAGTGTGTAGAGGATCATATGGACGCTCATCAGCTGCATTCGGGCTAGCACGTTTAATGACAATAACAGCCAGCCGTTACTGCTATCAATTGGATGGGAAAAAATAAAGCGCAGATAGAGAATAAAATAGGCCAACAGCGGATACTCGATGAGGTGGCACAGACAGGTGCTTGCAAGGTAGCGATCCAACAGCAGGTTGCGTATCTTCGGGTGCAGCGTGTGCGCGTCCGGTAGGATAAAATCCATTATCATTAAAAACAAGATAATAATTGTTCGAAAAATATATGTAAAACTCTTCTATTGAAATGCTCCGACTGCTTTTAATGTGTGATTATATTTTCTTGATGTATTACTTTAGAAAACAGTAAAGGCCTTCTACGTAAGCCCCTAATTCAAGAAATCTCCCCATTTTTTATTTTATTAGTTTAATATTGTGTTTATAATTTGAATTGAAAAAGAAATGGATAAATAATGAAGTCTACCAAGCTTCAATCAAAGTTTTTGCATGTAAAATTAGAGTTGATCTAGACGTAAGAATAAATCCAACATTTTTTATTCAAAAGGGTTTTTTTAATATTTTTTTTTTACATTTTTTTGGTTTACAAATATACCATATCTAAATAATTTCGATTTTAAAAGTTTTTAATTTGTCTGCATCATTTTTCGTATATTATCCATTATCCATTCATGAAAATAAGCAACATTGGCATAGACGTCTGGATATCCTGGACTGCTACAAGTCTTATTTCCCCAAGAAACAATACCAACAAGTTGATTATTAGACACCAATGGTCCCCCAGAATCGCAAATGCAAGTGCCCTTATCGTGACCTTCAGTGCAGATCATGTCTTCTGTGATTTGTTTGGGCAAATAATTTGAATGATTTGCGCAGTGTTCCCGATCGACAATTTGAAGGGTAACTCCGCGCAAGACTGATTGCACTTCTTGAATGTTAAATCCCAGATAACCCCAGCCAGAGACAAAGGAATCCGCTCCATTTTTGGGACTCTCACTTGCCAGGGGAATCGCTTTCACCGAGTCGCCAAAAGTGAGCGGTTGCGCCAGTTGCACAACGGCAATGTCATTTGAATATGCATTGTGATAATTTTCATGTCTTTTTAGCTGCTTCACTGGCACTTGTTGGCCACCGGATTCCCACTCTGCGGATCCAGCACGTACGAATAAATTTCGTTCTGTTAGGGGTACATCCTGGTCCATTAGACAGTGAGCAGCAGTAATGATGATATATTCGTTATATATTGCCCCACCACAAGAGTAGCTTCCATTCACAATCAACGAAATATGCCAGGGTGCCTCTTTGATGTCGATGAATGCGCCATTTAAAATGCGCGGATTCCATTTCTTCACGGTCAATTCACCTGCGCTTAGGAGAGCCGCCGCAGAGAGCAGCAGAGCCAGTTGCAGAACACAGTTAGTCGACATCCTGTTGCAGAAGTTCTTCTGCTTAAATTGAGTCGGAAGACTTTCGCTTTTATAGGCGCTTTAGCTCTTCGTTGCTATCTTCTCAACATTGTTGCAACTTTTTAATTAAAATTCTTTTCTGTGGAATTTCTTAAATTGTAAAAAATATTATTATATTTCAGATTGAAAAGAAAATGATATATTGGGTCAGAGATATTTTATTTTTGTCAGTTGCATTATAGCCATTTCATTATGTGTATTGTTACCGCGAATTGTGAATTATTTTCGAAAAGATAATGATTCATTATTACAAAATGGAAAATTTATTTAAATTTCTTACTTTTCTTATATTTGGCTCTGTTCTTTAAATGGAAAATCGATAGTTATCGCAACAAAATTAAATACTATAGTAAAAACTAAAGTTGTGTATTGGTTTATTAATTGTTTCAAATTACGTTTATTGAGCATAATTTAACATGTATATTATCAAACTATGTTAGGATGCCTAAGTTATAACGATTTTTCGAAACCCTTTAATCCATTCCTTTTCATTAAGATATTGAAATTGATATTGAAATTGGTTTATTCGTTCTCGCTGTCCGTCTGGGTGCATCTTAAAGATCTGTGTGGACATTTTCGAATTCGCTCCAGTATCCACTTACGAAAATGGGCAACATCAGAATAAACGCCTGGAAAATTTTTAATGGCACACCCATAGCCCCAAGATACAATACCAACAAGTCTATCATCGGAAACTAACGGTCCACCAGAATCACCCTGACACGCATCCTTTCCGTTGGTCGCAGCACAGAGCATGCCCCTGGTGACATTCATATTAAGGTGACTGAATTGGGAAGTCTCCTGGCAGGTCTTCCGTTCGATAATTTTGACGTATGCCCTCATTAACTGGCTTGGATTCACACTTGCGCCAGAGACGGTTGTGCCCCAGCCTGAAACAGAGGCTTCGGTTCCATTTTTTGGAGTTATTCTCGCCAGCTTAATCTTTCTTGCGGCAGAATCATATTTAATTCTCTCTTTTAGTTTCAGAAGAGCGACGTCCTTGTTCATTGTAATGTAATTGAATTCATGGACTATCTTTTCGGCCACTTCAAATATTGTTCCACCATCATTCACATACTTCGATCCAACTCGCACTTTTATCATATTGGTAGAAATCTCAGCTATGCAATGTGCTGCCGTTAAGATATACTTAGAGCCCACAATGCTGCCTCCACAAAAGTGTTGGCCACCAACTTGCAATGACACCTGCCACGGTGCCTCCTCGATACTAATTGGAAGCCCATTCACGATGCGGTGTAAAAAAGCTGTTCCAGATTTCGGGTGTGTGGACAACAATAGGACGAGGACGTGTGCCAGACAGATCAAGAACGGCATTTCGGGTGGTTGAAGTTTTTGGTCTCCTTAGTCAGTTATTGGCAAGCATTTAATTGCAATTCTATTGAAAGTGACAGCTGCAGCTCTAATAACACAATTTCTTTGAAACTGTATTTCAATGAAAATTTCATTAGTCTTACTTTATTAGCTATGGCTAGTGTATAGCACACACACATTCAAGATATTCAAGACTTGGCTTAAAGTAAACAAAAAAAAAATTTGAAGAACTTTAAAAATATTTTATTATTAATATAGTTAGATAAAGCTGAAAGAAATTAACTGCAGCTCGATTTTAAATTTTAATCAAATCATTTATATATAAATATATATATCTAATAAATATA